>JAQHUG010000053.1:5773025-5786173 GCA_028555095.1 Dicrostonyx torquatus | reverse complement strand
GTGTGCAGGGTGGATGGTGTGATCGGTGTGTATGGACCTGAAAAATGGTGTTGCAATCATCCTTTGTTTCATGTTTAGTGAAGAGAGTGATCACCTTTGGTCAACATCAATATGAAGTAAGAACAAACCAAAAAGGATATTTTACCCCTCCAACCTGATGTTTGTGGTGTTTTAGTTTGTCTGGCCTACTATCTAAAACTCAAAGAAGCATAAGAAATTCTGTTAGTCTGTCCTATCGCTACTTACATAGGCAAATTTGAGAGAACTATTTGAGGTCAAATACTATTCAATGTGACCTGATTCTGAATCTTGGGATCTCTTCTGCAGGGAGCCAATTTGTGGCCACCATTACAAGATGGCACCAGGTCCCTGCAGCGCCAAAGAAAAACAACTCCATACTAGGCAAGGCTCTAGGCAGAGTCTCTCACGCATGCAGTGATACATGGTGTTGATAGCCAATCCCGTGGCTGGGGCGTCGCAAGATAAACAGGCAGCCAATCCAGGCAGGACCCGTGTCCATAATCCCTATATATACAGCTGCCATTTAGTCCTCCCCTCTCTTTGCTCCCTGCTCTCCCCTCAATCAAGATACTCCAATAAAGGCATGATACGAGAAGGATCCTTGACTCTCTCGACTGGTGGTCATTCTTCCCTGCTGGTCAGGGGGTTTGCCGCACTCTAATTTCTCCTTAGCAGGAAATGTAAAACTCGGAATGGTATGCTTGCCTCTTTCTGCCTCACTAAACAACCAACAATGCATGGTTTTGAAAATGTACCAACTAAATAGCTGTTGTGTCAGTACAAACACGTGAAAAATATGTGTGGCTCCTGAGTGTGCTCAAGGTAGAATCAAAATCAGCAGATCCCAAGGATAAGTCCTCCTGTGTTCATCATGGCACTACTTTAATAAGGAAATTATGGAATTGGACTAGACATCTCTGTCACACAGGCAACTTTGGAGGGATGCTTCACTATCCCAACCACAATAAGAACAGGTGGAAGACAGCAGCTGTGTTGGCATGGCTAAAACACAACTAAGCCAGTGACCCAGCACCTCTGGCCATTTATTAGACCAGGACCCAATGCCCCTCGGGGCTCTAGAATAGAGCTATGTTAGATAACCCCATTCTACCTTTCTTCTTTTCCACACAGAATCTCGAGATGTAGAGGTAGAAGACTAGCAAGCCAAGGCTGATGTCACAGTTCCCTCAGTAACTGAAGTCACAACCAGTGATGACACTAAACCAAGCCCCAGCGGACCAGACTCACTGCCTCTGAACAAAGCTATCCTGAACAGATACCACTAATCATCAAGGAATGACTTTCAACCTTAAACTCCTGAGACAAATATATATGTGACAGAGGTCAAGAGCCTCGCTCCCAATTACTAAGGGTGCTGGGATTCTTCATTTTTGATCATCTGTTTTATTGCCACTGCATTGTCAGAGTCATCGCCATGGCATCTTGCATATTTTTTATGCGTTCATACAGATCTCTATCAAGTGTGAGAAGTGTGCTTCTCTGGGTCCCTGGGGGATTAATGAGAAGCCTCTGTCCTCTCGGAAAGCTTTCATGCACAGGCCACTTGACCATTCATGCCATCAAAGCATTTCAAAGGCCAGCTTCATAATTCACACCAAAGCAAGAGTTGATCCAAAGAACCCATTCAAGAAAGAAAGGCTTCTAACAACAATGGTCAAAACCTCTTTCCAAAATCTACACAGAATGGGAAATCTTAAATAGCCTCACAAACGACTTTGTGCTTATTAAGCGAAGGCTAAAGATAAAAGGACTAAAAGAGAGGTTCCATCCATCTAGATTCTCTGGCTTTGCTCTCAAAGCTCAAAGGCCAGTTTCTTGCAGGTGTACTTTAACAGCAGAGTGACACGTCACCCTGAAAAGACAGCATGGTGGTTTCAAATTGATAAATTGTATGCACGTATTGGTATCTGACTGCACTAAATCACTGGAGCCAGCACTGCTTTAATGCAAGCTCAGGAGTGGGCTTTAGCATAAAATTTCCAGCAATCAGGGCCGCCATAAAAGGGAACTGTCAGGGACAGAAACTTTTTGTCCTTCAAATAAATAAAGGAATCATAGTGAAATAGGCTGTCTTATTTCTTCCCTGACTTATTGCTCCCTAATGATGCTGCCTATAGCCTGGATTTTCTGCACTTAATGTTTTGATGAGAATTCTCTCTGTTTAGCAGGTTGATGTAGCTAACTAGGGGACCATGATTTTTTTTTAAGAGTACATTATTGGTTTCAGAGGTAGAGATGCAGGTAGTTTTAGGTCTGCAAGTAGTCTTTCTACTTTCCTGGTGACATCTACAACCTTCCTTAGGAGCAAATTATGCCCATAATCAAAAAAGAAAGAAAGAAAGAAAGAAAGAAAGAAAGAAAGAAAGAAAGAAAGAAAGAAAGAAAGAAAGAAAATAAAAAATTCCTGGTGACTCCTACCAGTTCGCTGGGTCAGCCTGCCTCTCTGAGTCTTGCACAACCTTCCCTGCCTTTTGTCTGTCTCTCTTGTGTGCTGGCCAGAACCTAAATGTGCTTTTGCTGATACTTTGGGCCTCCCACTCTTTCTCTGAAGCTTCTCCTGCCCTCCATGTGGCTGCATGTCCTCTATTTGTCTGACCTCCAGCTCGAATAGCATGAGGTTTTCTCCTCACTTCTCCATTCCCCTCCTCTGGGAAGCTGCTGAGATTTACAGCTTGTCTAGGGGCACTTTTCTTTAAACTCTGAGAAATTGTTTGCGCTTCTGTTTGGGTCCGTTCTTAAACTATGTTATTAATGAGACTAAGAACATGAGAGAGGATCCAATTTCCCCTTTATTATCTGGTCTCAAAGGGACTTCCTAAAAGTCTGGTACCATATTTGGTGACCAGTACAGGGATATTAAAGAATTGTCTCTAAAGACACAATAGGTCGGCACCTTTATCTGTCTTACCCTGGGGCTAGAAGATGCTTGTATGATACTCTGTCTCTCTGAGAAGAAGAAATAATTCGCGTTAATGCAATATCTCTGTTTCTCGTGTTGTTTTTCTGTGTCTATGACTGACTGATAGCCATGTGGTAGGGAGCTAAGTTTTGCTGTTTAATTCCCTATCATATCTCTCTCTTGACACGGGATTCTCTTCGTTCTCCCAAAGAACCTGGGAGACTTTGGATCAGGTTTAAAGGAAGGGAAACAGATAAGAGTGGCTCAGTGTGGTAAGGCCCAACTTTGCTCTAAACCTCAAGGGGAGGCTGCCGTGTTGCTCACTTGGTAAAGTACCACACAGACTGACTAAGGATTTTAAATCAGGATTAACTATTTTCAACAAGTTGGTTTCTTTGGAACCTAAATCCTCACTCTCATGGAGGGTCACAGATGTGTTTGGTTTAGGTCCAGAGCATGCTCAGGATGGACAACACCATTGGTTCAACAACTAACAATGGGTCTTCTTAAAACAAAACAAAACGAAAAGACTCTGTGCAGCTAAAAAAACAAATCAACTAGGGAAAGAAGAGGCCCACACAATAAATGGAAGAAAGTATATGCCAGCTACATCTGACAGAAGGCAAGTACCCACAATAGTTAAAGGATTTAAAAACAGTCAAAAAAAAAAAAAAGGCCATTCAAAAATAGACCTGGTAGCTGAAAAGAGTTCTCAAAAGAATTGGAAAAAAAATGTTAAGCAATATCTCAAAATATTCACCACCCTTAGAAACTAGAGAAAAGTAAACCAAAACAACTTTGAGATTTCACCTTACTCTGGTCAGAAGAAAGAAATCACACATGGATGGGTTTTGAAGACTGCGTGTTAAGTGAAAGAAGCCAGGACTAGAAAGGTAAAGACAGTCTTCCATTCATCTTATTCAGAAGCTAAAAAAACATTAACTCGGGGAAGCAGAGAGTAGGATGAGACTTTCCCAAGGCTTAAGGGAAGGCTCTTAAGAAATGTCAGCCAAAGGATATAAAATAGGAATTAGACAAAAGGAGTAAGTTCAACATTTTTATTACACAATGGTAATTATAGTTGGTAGTAATGTATACTCATACATCAATTACTTTGATTCATCTACTCCACTATATACATATATATATATATATGTATATTTAAATGTACTATGGTACTCTATAAATATACAAAATTTTGTTCATTATAATACATGTTTTAAATTTTTTCCTTCACTAGTTACATTAACATAAGTTGTTCTTTCTAGAAGACTGACAATTTCTATGAATCTTACCTGCTACACACAGCTCACCTACATTACACCTGAAACATGAAAACAAATTACAGTCTTCTTTATGAATTAAAATCTAAAATGTCAATAACAGAGTATTTTTAAAAAGGGAAATTTAAATCCACTTGAAAAACACAGACCTACAGAGAGGTGTTTAGAATTCTAATACTAAATAAATTTCTAAATTGTAAATATTTCTCCAGGTTGAGCAGGTCATGTGACCCCCCCATCAGCCATCAGCAGTGTGGGAGCAGTAGGAAACATGACCACAGACAGCATCATGAGTGGAAAGTCAGACATATTCCTCAACTCTTCAGATACTTGCAGAGCCCTGCTTGCTTGGTGGCCAGCTGACCAACCACACTCCCCAACCACATGAGGACTCCTGAGGCTCAGAACCCGGCTCTGGAACCGCCTTCACTGGGATGAAGCCTTCCCACCCAGTACTGGAGTAGCTGGCCAGCTTCTAGTTACTATCCTGTGACAAAAAAATCTGCTGCAGCCAAGTGTGAATTTAGACTGCTTAAAGAACTGGTGTTTGCTGACAAATCATGTCTTATAACATTTTGGTTCAAAAAACAGTTCTAATTCCTCATGAAATAATGAAGACTAAAGATAGCTATCTGAACAGGATTCTCACATAATTATCTGATGAAGCGCCATGCTGGGAACCATAGATTTCCCTAGCTGGAGAAATCCCTAAGACTTGGAGCCACTGATTTGGCAAACACCGCTTCCCACTGCAATGTGCTCTGCTTCCTGCCCTTACCTACACTGAATTCTCTGGGGACCAACACACTTAGGAAGCGAAATTTCTATTAAATAGAGTGATTTTAGTAGAGCTCTATAAAGACAACAATCAGAGTCCCTGGTTGCAAAGATTGAGAGATGGCCAAAGGGGAGAGATGAGGAACTAGCAACACCCAGAAGTGGAATGTTGCTCTCCTGGAAGAATACTCCCCCCCGCAGTCTCTGCCCAGTAACATTGCAGCTTTTGGTGATAATTCTCCTCTTCCTCCTTCTCTTCCACTTATTCTTCCTCCTCTTCCTCGTCTTCCTCCTCTTCCTCTTCCTCCTCCTCCTCTTCCTTCTTCTCCTTCTCCCTCCTGTGATCTCATTTCTAAGTTATTTGTCTTCAGTAGAGGACACACCAAAGAAGAATGATAGAATTCAGATCACTGTTACCCATCCCCACAATGAAGCTAAGCTCACCTCATCCAGAGTTCTTCCTGGCAGATGCTGACCAGGTCTGGCCACTTTCCTGTCATCCCAGCAAACCACTCATGCTCAGGAGATGCAAGGCATGGTTCTAATCCCATGAATAGAAGGAAGTATGCATTTGCAGCAATATTTCTTGTCTCAATATTAGTTGAACAGAATGTGAGCTAGACAGTATGTTGGGGTGAAAGCAGGTAGAATGAAGATTCCCTGCTCACAAGGGGCTTCTAAATATCTAGAAACTGGTTTTATTTCCTTGAACTGAAACATTTGAGTAAATAACAATAAGTAAATAATAATAATAAGTAAATAATAATAATAAGTTTGAACAACAGAGCTTGGAGAAATGGCTCAGCAGTTAACAGCTCTTGATACTCTTCTAGAGGTCCAGAGTTCAGATCCTAACACCCATGGCCGGTAACGCAGAATCATCTGTAACTCCAGCTCCCAGAGATCCAAAGCTCTCTTCCGGCCTCCATAAGTACATGCATTCACTTGCACACAGCCACCCACAGAAACAAAATGAAAATAAAAGTACATCTTAAAACATAAGAAAAACCTAGACTACATTCAGGAAACATGCATTCTCAACTATTCAGTAAACACAACACATTAGCCAAGGTTTGAAGGTGGTCAAGAAATCTGTGGGAAGGATAAACAAGAGAATTTAAATGGTAGGTTATAAACAGCAGCCTTCTTCTGGTTCAGGTCTTGAGCATAGATAGCCGAAGAGAGCACTCACAGGTGCGCAGAGCTCAGAAGCAGAAATATGGTGAAATCATCCTGATGTGAGTGTGTTTTAAGAAACAGAGATGGGGGCAGAATAAGGAATGAAATCCATGATGGACGTCTGCTCTTTCATCTCTAAACTACATTTGATCAGGGCAAAAGAGCATCATTAGTCTGCCATGATCCAGAAGACAGAAAGAGAAAATAAATACACACAGGTTCTATGCTCTATCTGAACAATTAACAAAGCATAGGGGATCCAGAAGAGCTGCCTCTAAAAGGGGGCTCCCATTGCTGGGATCGCTAAACTGAGGCTAGAGGAGGCCCAACAGAGATATGTGACAAGGACCTCTGCTCTGAGCCAGAAGATGGACAGCATGGCCTGCAATAGTAAAAAATCTGGGCAGAGGTACCTGAATAATTAAAACAACTAACATCACATGCAAAATAACTTCAATATGAAGGGTATTTGTGGGTAATATTAGCTGTTTTAATGCTTCAGGCTCTGTGTGTGTGTTTTTTCTCTCTCTCTCTCTCTCTCTCTCTCTCTCTTGTGTGTGTGTGTGTGTGTGTGTGTGTGTGTGTATTTCCACCTCCCAGCACTAGGCTTACACACAAATGCTGCTCCACCTGACCTTTTTTTTTTTAATGAATGCTGAGGAGCCGAACTCCAGTTCTCACGTTTGCATGGCAAGTGCTCCACCAGCTGAGCCATTTCCCAGCCCTCAAGGACACTGAGAATTTATAGTTATGAATAGAACTTGCCCTGTAAATATCCTCATCAAGGGCGCCTTAGAGAGTATTCCTACACAGAGGGACTGCAGTCCTGAGAAAATTCATTACGGTGTCTTCTTTTTATGAAACAGATATTCTTTAGTTTTGCCTTTAATCAAAGAGACTTTGAAATTAATCATTTCATTGCGAGCTTGGTAACTACAGCCAAGCAGCCACCTAAGTGGGAAATTTAATTTTGCTCAGCAGTGACTGGATGCATTATCCTGCCCCTCATATCAGTGATACCCCTCACCAAATGGGAAGACAACCCCTCGCATGGTTAGTCTGCATGGCTGTATCTGTCAGCTACGATGAGTCAGCTACAAGAAGCCTAGTGTGTCTCAGTAGACCCAGCTGGCCTAGGGGAGAACGGTATGAAGAGTAAAGCCCGTGTTTATCCCTTTGTTGTAGAAACTGTAGCGACAGTTCAGTGGGTATGACATAGTCCCAGTGAAACTTCCAGCACATCAGCCCCCTTCACTGGGGCTGGCCCCTGGTTTCACAAACCCCACTTTTTTCTTGCCTCAGAACAAAGCTGTGACTTACCAAGGAAAATATTGTTGTCCCACTTATTTTTAATTTTTGTTTACCTGAAATTTTGTGTGTATACTTGTTTTGTCTCTATGCCCTAAGACCATAAAAGGGCATTGGATCTCCTGGAACTAGAGCCAAAGATGGCTCTAAGCCTCCATGTTGGTGCTGGTCATTGAACCCAGGTTCTCTGGAAAAGCAGCTAGTACTCTTAACTACTGACCCATCTCTCCAGCTTTTGGTGGGCCCTATTTTAAGTAAAACTTTGAAAGCCTGAAAAACCCCAAATCACAGATCTATCATCATTCCAAACCAAAGGTATTTTTAAGAACCTGTAATTTGTCAGCCTGCATTAGCTAAACTGATTCAGAATGCACACACATCGAATGGTTTAGTCTCCTTCCCAGGGGTCCAGGGGTCAAAGTCAATGACTAGCACACAACCCAACAGGTGACAATTCCCAATATATGGGAGGATCACTGAAGTCTCCTCAGTGTTTTTCAGACCTTGTCCAGAAGAGTGGACATCCATAGTTGTAACTGGACCATATGAGCTTGAGCACAGTATTGCTCAATGGAGTTTTCCAGTTGATAAGAAGTTGTCTTAGTTGGGTTTCAATTTCTATAATAAAACAAAAGCAATCTGTGGAGGAAAGGGTTCATTTCATCTTACAATTCTCAGGACACCACTGAGGGAAATCAGAGTAGGAACCTAGAAGCAGGAGTTGAAACAGAGGCCATGGAGAAAGGTTGTTTACTGATTTGCTCCCCAGGGATTGGTCAGCCTGTTTCTTTATACCACTCAGGACCACCAGACTACAAAGTCATCAATACAATGTAAGGTGTGGATATGTATACACCCTTGAATGATACTTTTGTGGATTTTGTTTGGTAAAATCAATCTACCACAAGATCCAAGTATACCACACTTGGCTATATACCCAAAGGACTCTACATTCTACCACAAAGACACTTGTTTATACGTGTTCATTGCCACTCTATTTATAATAGTCTGAAGTTGGAAACGGCCCAGACATCCAAAACTGAGGTATGGATAATGAAACCTGGCACACTTATACAATGGAATATTAATCAACTGTCAAAAATTATGAAATTTATAGGCGAATTTGTGGGACTATAAACAATCATCTTGAGTAACTTGACCCAAACCCAAAGAGACAAATATTTCATGTTTTCTCTTATATATGGATGTTAACTATTAGCTTTAGCTATGTGTGTTTGGTCTGAATAGCCACAGAGGTTAGGAAGCTAGTCAAGGGTCATGAGAAAAGAAAGGAGAATGGACAATATAGTGTTATAAAGAGATAAAGGGGAAACTAGAATAGGATTAAATGGAGAGGGTACTGGGGTCATGGTAAAAGAAGATATGGGAGAGGGACATAAATTCTAAAGGCCTTTTGAAAAATCATTTGGAAATCTGCTACTCTAGAACTCTAGAAGCATCATAAATATATACATACATGAAATAAATCTAAATGGAGTTACCATACGGGGTCAGGTACAGTGCCAACTAGACACTTTACAACACCAAGTACAACTTTCAATGCTAAGAATGAGATTTTAGCCAAAGAGGTTGCATAGACTCTCCAAAAACATTGCAGGTTATTGCCAGAGTTATTAGATTCTCTCCATCACCTGCTGGTAAGACCCCATTCCTGAAGACACTACTTACTCACATCAGAAAACAGGGAGAAATAGAATTGGAGCCCATTTGGAAGCTTCACCCTAACTGACTAACATTCATGGTGCTGAGAGTGTTTTGCATATGACCAGAGGAGAGATTTAGTCATTAATATTCTGAAACAGCAACCTGCCCCCAAGATATTCTGGTGCAATAGTGACACAAATGTTATGGGAGTAACCAACTACCTTTTGATTGGATTTAAGGTCCAGTCCATGAGAACCCATACTTGAAACTGCTAATGTGGCCAGGAACCTGAGAATAGATAGGTCATGAGTCTGGGGAAAACTCTCCTACTAAGTGACTCCTAATGACATACTACTACACCCATAGATCAGAGCAGCTCTCAACCCTCATCAAAGGAGCTTCTTCTTAGGGTGGATGGAAATTAATACAGAGATCCAGAACTGGGTAATATATATAGAGAGAAAGGCTCTGGATCACTAAGCCCTAAGAGATAGGTCCCTGTGCCATTATCATTGGCTTCTCAGTCAGCCCCCATTGGAAGCCACATTCAGAGATTCTGGTTTGGTCATATGCTCATTCAGTCCTGGTCCAGCCAGCTGGATTTGATGAGCTCCCATTAGATCAGGCACACTGTCTCAGTTGGTGGGCCAGTCCCTCACGGTCCTGACTTCCTTGCTCATCTTCTCCCACCTTCTGCTCTTCAACTGGACCTTGGGAGCTCAGTCCATTGTTCTGATGTGACTGTGGGTCTCTGGCTCTATCTCCATCAATCGAGTGAAATTTCTATGGTGATGATCAAGATAGTCATCGATGTAACTATGGGACAAGGCTAGTTCAGGCACCCTCTCCTCTGCTGCCCAAGTACCTAACTGGGGAATCCCTGTGGACACCTGGAATCCCCACTTGAATTTTGCAGGCAAATAGATGGAAATAGAAAACACAATCCTTAGTAAGATATTCCCAAACCCCAAAAGATGAGTATGGTATGTACTCACTCATTAGTGGACCCTAGCCATAAACAAAGGACATTAAACTTATA
Source organism: Dicrostonyx torquatus (assembly GCA_028555095.1). Taxonomy (NCBI): domain Eukaryota; kingdom Metazoa; phylum Chordata; class Mammalia; order Rodentia; family Cricetidae; genus Dicrostonyx; species Dicrostonyx torquatus. The sequence goes on along the minus strand of JAQHUG010000053.1, from coordinate 5,775,981 downwards.
GCTCACAAGCCTAAAGAAGCCAATAGCAAGGTGAACCCAAAGAAAAACATGTATAGATCCTCCTGGAAATTGGAAGCAAACAAGATCGCCAGGCAAAAGTTGGAAGCACAGGAGTGGGGATGGGGGTGGAGGTAGGAGTGGGGGTGAGAAAAAGGGAGAGGGGGAAGGAGAAGAGAAAAGGGAAGAACTGGGGAGAGCTTGGGGTTGGGGGAGGGTGGAGATGGAGGAAGGGTGGATATTGGAGAAGGGAATAAGATATCTACATTAAGGGAGTCATTTCAGGATTGGCAAGAGACTTGTCACACTGTTTCTTGAAGAAGGGAAAGAGGGAAGATGCCCAAGCCTGACTCTTGACCAGCTAGCTCCTTGCTCTGGCGAGTCAGGTCTCATATGCTCTTTAGAGAAGAAAGATTATCTTCAAGACTGGCCTGTTGAAGACTGTCCACACCTGAGGCTCCCGCCTCAGGCTCCCAGTGCTCCAGGCACCAGGAGTTGACCCACATACACAGGCAGGTGGGTCTGTCCGTCTTAGCCTCCATGACTTGATTACGTTAATGCAGATAAGAATATGTCCTTACAGTTGTCTCCAGCTTCAGAGTCACCAGAGATATCAGAACCACCATCCCTGCTGCTCCAGTCCTGACCTGCTTTCTGCAGAATTTCTCTGCAACCAACTGTTCTTCAAAGGTTGGCACTCCAAAGCACTCTGGGAGATTTGCAGCTCTAACACTTGCCAGCAGTGCCCAATCCTGCATGCCAGTGTGCCAACAGAACAGTACTAGAAAACCCAAATGTCTGAGTTTCTACTTTGCTAATCAAGCTTTTACTTTCCTATTTAAATTGGTATTCCTACATGGTAAATATTGCTCCCCTTGTTTCCCTTTGTTGTCTGCCCACCCCACTCTTGGAGGAAGGGAAAGGAGACTCTGAGTTAGAACAGTCACCTTATCACTAGCATCCTGCTGTGGTTTCAATTTACATCATTGATGTTAAGAACACATTTCTTTGTATCAAAGTGACTAAGGCAAGCCATCTTGTCTTGACTCCATAACTCCATTTTGTATCCTTGACCCACACAACAGCCATACTGCCTTGGGATTGCCCACAACCCTAGCCATGGTCCACATGTATTAACTAAAATAATCAATATTGGTACAAACTAAACACAAACTAAAATAACTGATAAAAGTATAAATAAAAATTGTCATGTTGTGTCTAAAATAACTAATGTGGTCTGCCAAAATATATGTTGCAAAGTTATTCTGACGCTTAATTAAGATTGATGTGATTATGGTCTTTGTGGTCTTTGCTGTACCCCTGAGCTTCAACACCAAGAGACTTCCTGAGGCACTGGCCCTCTCTTGGTCACTGGCCAAAAGGACTTTTATAACTTAATTGGCTTAATTAGCATGTGGTCTGTAACTTTCTCTTGTGGATTATTTCCATATAATTAATAGCCATTCACATCTTCCCTTCTGTGAATTGCCTATCTGTCTATTTTCCTATGGGTGTTTCTCTTAGTGATTGTAGGTGTTCATAAGAAAATAACCTCATATATTCAAAAACAGAGGTACGTTTGCAATGGCTAAAAGCCCCTTTAACTTGTTATAGCATTTGTATTTTATTTTATTATGATACTTTAGAGAAAGAATGACATACAACATATGAAACGTAATTAAAATAATACAACATGTATGTTCTCAATACAAATAATCTGATTTAAGATTCCACCTTTAGCATGAACGATTTTTAATTTTACTGTACACTAGGAATTTTGTCTGGCTTTCCCAAAGTGAATGCAGAATTTCTTCTATTGTCCTTTTGTTATAGGTAAAGACGACCATATGATTTTCCCCTTGTGTGAACCATAGCCCCAGAACATACTTAGTTTCTTTGTGAGTTGTGTGGCTTTTCCTAGAGAGGCATGCACAAACATCTACCCAGGATAGGACACGGATGACAGGCCAAAGAAAGTGTCCCGCCAACATTGAGGTACGTGCACCAGTGAGTATACTAGTTAATTCCAGAAGCCAAATGGATGATTCGAAGGCAGCCACATCACTGAAAAGTCTGCTCTGGCATGAGTAGGGTCAAGAAAGTTGCATCCCGGTCAGCAATCAACCAGAGACTCTTTGTTCCCCAGCGACTGTTACTTACAGATACAATTTGGGGAGGGCCCTGTAAGTCTTGTAAGTTTTGCATACTTCCTAGAGCCTTAGGCCCCTCCTCCCTTCCCTAGCAGAGAATGTTTCAGTTCCAAAGAAGCAGCTACACAGTATCATCACATCTGCTCAAAAGATGATATTATGCTGCAGTATTTGTGAGTGAATTAAGCCGAAGTTTGAGGGCTGATACAGTATCAACAGAATTGTGGTTTTTCATTATGCTGGTTCAGTTTTAAACGGCTTTGGAATTACCTGCATTTAATGAGAGAGTAAGTAGAAGGAGGAATTTAGCTTCAAGGAAGAAAGAAATAGAGATGCCAGAGAGACATCAGGACCCAGTCAGTTAGATAGAGAGGAAGGGGGAAAGCAGGACGTACAAAATGAAAGAAAAGCAAAAAGCCCTGAGGCAAGATGTAGATGAATAGAAACAGATTAAATTAAGTTAAAAGATCTAATGGTACAAGCCTAAGCTAAGCATTCCTAATTAATAATAAGTCTCTCTGTCTTTATTTAGGGGCTGGTTGGTAGCCAAAAAAAAAAAAAATTCCAATTACAGATGCTCAATCATACCACAAAGACAGTTGCTCAACTATTTTCATAGCAGCTTTATTCATAATAGCCAGAACCTGGAAACAACCAAGATGCCCCTCAACTGAAGAGTAGATAAAGAAAACGTGGTACATTTGTACAATGGAGTATTACTCAGCTGTTAAAAACAAGGACACCAGGAAATTTGAAAGCAAATGGATGGAACTAGAAAATAAAATCATCCTGATTGAGGTAACCCAGAT
>JAQHUG010000053.1:5759701-5771450 GCA_028555095.1 Dicrostonyx torquatus | reverse complement strand
AGTCTGTCCTGCCTATGGGATGTGCTGGAGTAAGGGTGGCCTAGAGATAAAGGGAGTGACCAACCAATGAACAGCCTAGTGTAAAACCCATGCTAGATGAGTAAGCCCACCTCTGACACTGCCTAGAGCACCAGGACCCACAGGCTGGATGATCTAGGAAAGAACCAAACCTGCCCGGAGGAAAAATAAATGTCAATGTAATGACGCCGAATGATATCCTTCTATCCTCATAGACTGGTGCCTAGCCCAGTCATCATCAGAGAGGCTTCATCCAGCAACTGAAGGAAATGCAGAGACCCATAGCCAAACGTTAGGCAGAGCTCTAGGGATCCTGCAGAAGGCAAGAAGGGATTGTAGGAGCCAGCGGGTCAAGGACACGACAAGAAAACCCACAGAATCAACGAACCTGGGCTTACAGTGGTTCACAGAGACTGAACCAACAACCAGGAAGCCTGCATGGAACTAACCTAGGCATTTAGTATGTATGTTACAGTTGTCTAGACCGGTCCTCTTGTGGAACTCCTAACAGTGGGAGCAGGGGCTATCTCTGACTCTTTCACTGGCTTTTGGGACCCTACTCATACTGGGCTGCCTTCTCAGCCTTAATACATGGGGAGGTACTTAGTCTTACTACAACTTGATATACCATACCATGCTTTGTGGATCCATGGGAGACCTGTTTTTTCCTAAGCAGGAAGAATGGAGGAGTGGACAGGAAAGGAGGAACAAATGGGGAGTTTGGGAAAGGACTGGGAGGGGCTGACAGAGAGGAAACTGTGGCATGATATAAAATAAACAAATAAATAAATAATAAACTCGTTGAGTTAAAGGCTCAATTCAATTTTTTTCCATCCTATTTTATGCACATATTTAAGGCAAAGTCTCTGTAAACACTGCCTACCTAAACCTTGCAGATGGTAATACACAACGTTTTCAGTGGTGTTTTAGATGTGCTGAAATTTTAATTGATGTATTTTCTTTGAGCCAAGAGTTATTTAGAAAACAATATTATAATTTCTAACAAGAAAAGGCTTTTTGTGCATCACACACACATGCATGGACAGACAGACAGACAGAGAGAGACAGAGAGACAGACAGACAGACAGAAAGACAGGGACAGAGAGTTGTTCATTCCTTTTTCCACTCGTTTAGTTTATCATGATTGCTTTTGTCAATTTTTGCTGGTTCACAGACAGTCGAAAATAAAATATGTTTATGTGGCATGGATTCTTACACAAATACATCTGGATATAAAACACAAGTTTATTGTCACGGACATTAATATGCACATAGCAATTTGGTCTACTTAATGGTTTATTAAAGTCTCCTGTATTCTTCCTGGCTAATTTCTATTTTCAAGTGTCTGTAGAGACATGGTAATGTTGCTGCTGCTGCTGCTACTACTACTACTAAGGATGAGCATTTATCCATCGCCCACTCTGTGCCAGAACTAGGTCATGTCCTTGACTGGAGTGTCTCGTCACTCTGCCAGTAGCACATACATGTGCACACTCATGTTTTCTCTAAACTGCTCTAACGCCTCCAAATTAATTTCCCAACTTGGCTTTGTCCAATTCAAATCTCCATTCATCATGATCACGCAGTGAAGCCATGCTTTGAAAACATCAAGCCATGTTTTTCAGGTAACACAGCTTCGGGTTCATGGAATACAGGAAACTTCATTTTTCTTTTAAAGAAAAGCCAAGGAAAGTCTTTGTGCAGACCCAAGTTGTAAATGCACTAGCTAACTGGTGGAATGAAAGATTAACACATACCACAAGCAATATTATATTTTTTAAAAGAAACTGCATAGTTATAACTATTTAGGTAGTATGAATTACTTGGGTGATTTATAATATAAAATAAACACAATTAATAATGGAAGCTCCCTTCTATAGTTCTCCTCGCCCTGTGGATAGCTAATGTCAATATTTGGAGGGTACCATTTTTATTTAGATATATATGTACTTATGTCAGCTAGCAATGTCCGTATACTAAAAAGAAAGTTCCCTGGTTCTACTTAATGTGTGTCTCAAGTGTGGATGTAGATCTATGATTGTTTATTGAACGGCTCTTTGCTTAATAGATATCTATGCCCAGTGTCTCACTTTCTGTAAGCAGTAGTGCAGTAAACATTTGGGGAGCTGAACAAATTTCATGCAAACTCAGGAGGACTTTGGTTGAGGAAAGTTTCAAATATGTACAATTGTAGCCACAGGCCATATGTGTCAGAGGAGAGCTATGGATGTGACCCAACATATTTGTAGATGGCATTGTCCTGTTACAATGTCAAAAGGTTAGACAATGCCGGAAATATAATTCAACACACCCCATTTCATCCTCCTTTTTCTTCAGTCTTTCCAAACAGATTTCCTCTTCCCAAGGCTAGTCCGCTTCTCTAATCACTGCCAAGGGGTCTCAGGGCCTCCTCTTCCTTCACGCCACCGGGGATAACAGAGACTGCTTCTACTCTGATTGCTAAGACAACATCCAAGACTCTGATTTGATTAGTTTAGACTGTGTGTCCATTTCTGCATCATCAGTGCCCAGGGACAGTTTCTTCATTGACTTCAGGAATATGCAGTCCTGTGGTGCCGTGATGGAGACCCCCTACCCAGATGAATTTTGATTGCCAAACAGAAATAGCATCCAGTTGATATGAGTATCCACCAAAGAGCATTATTCATTTCAATAGATCAACATCAAATTACCTTTCAGAAAGACTGCCTGATTTAGACTACCACCAACCATGTGTGAAAGTGGCTGTTTCTCAATATTCCCACCAATGTTTTCTAGTGTTTCTATTTTATTCATAGTTACCTAATTTCACGTTTATATGTGTCTCTTCTTGAGTTGATTTGGTATCTCTCCTGTAAATTGCCTATTTATAGCCTCTCCTCATATTTTTGAATGATTTATAGAAGCCCCATATACACTCTACACAAATAATCAATCAACCATTAAATCTGCCGTGAAGTTTTCTCAGCATGTTACACATCTTTTAACTTTATCGGGATTTTTATTGCACAGAGACGATTTTTAATTTTTATGAGGTTTTATATGTCAATCATTTCCTTGTATGGCTCCTGGCACTTATGTCCTATTAAGGAGGCCTTTTAGACTTTTAGTTTTGTGAACACGTGCTGCATTATGGTCTTCTGGACACTTCCAAGTTCCTTTAGCATTCAGCTGCTCATCTGAAGTTTATTTGTATGACTGATAGAAAGTAACAGTCTGCTCTTTCTGTGTCTGAATCAAGGGCTAATTTCCTGGCATTTTACTGTCTAGCTACATTTTCCCATGAGTTTTAAAGCTACCTCCATCATAACCTATACTTAAACAGATGCTGTGTAAATCTGTTCTGCTTTCTACTGGATTCACTGCCACTACCGTCTACCACACTGTTGTTTCTCAGTTAGCATACAAACAAAGGGTTCATTATGACATCATCATACATAAATGTGTATGTTCATATTGATGCCCTCCTATGTTTTACGGATCCCCACCAGTTCCCTTCTCCCAAATCATCCTCCTTCTGCTTTCATACAATATATATTCATATAATACATATTAATCTTTATTCCAGATATTTAAAAAACATGACGTCTTTTTTTGTGAGTCTTACTAGATTTTCTTGATGTGATCACCTCCAGTTTCACGATTTTTCTACAAATGTCATAATTGTCATAATTTCATTTTTATTGATACTAAATAATATTCCCCATCGTATATACGTGTCATATTTTCATCACTTTTCCATCTATAATGTAGATGTAGGTGTTTATGTTGATTCTAAATCTTTGGCATTGTTACCAGTGCCATAAAGCATTGTATGAAAACATGAGTATGCACATATGTTTATGGTATGAAGACTTAGATTCCTTCGGGTTTATAAGCAGGAATAGTATAGCTAAGTCACAAGACAGTTCTACTTTTAGTTTTTAGCAGACATCTTAATGTCTCCAGTCTGTGCTCAAGACTGAACTCATTACCACAACAGCTAAGACTCAGTGTATTCACGATTACGTCCCAGCCTTCTCAGCCACTTCTAGCTCTCACTTTAGATGTTGGTGAAGCCCAATGGAGGCAATGTCAAACAGACAGGATTCTGCAACACAGCTTCGCTGTTCTGTTTCTTCTTCCCAGAATGCCCTACCCTCCCTTCCCTATTCACCCCTTAGCACACAGCTCAGTCAAAGCTATGGCAACCAGGTCCTTAACCCCAGGTAGGCTCCCTGACCCTATGCCCCTCACAGGTCACAGATCACCTTCCCCTGCTTTAGACACATGCCTTCTGCCCCCTCCCCTGTGAAAGACTTTGATTCTCTTCTCAAGGCTGTTCATATTCAGATAAACCCAGTTTATTTATTAGTATTGTTGAGCAGAGAATTGCCCCTGGCCTCAGAAGAGATTCCTATTCTAACAGGTTACACATGGCTCACCCACATCATCACCCAAGATAACTGATACAAGAGAATGCAGGCTCCATCTCCTGGGTAATCTGAGGGTGGGGAAAATAGAGGGGAGGGGGTGAGAGAGGGGAACATGAAGGAGCAGGGTGGTCAAGTTGGGGGAGGAATGGAGAGGGAGAGCAATGAAAGAGATATCTTAATAGAGGGGGCCATTATGAGGTTAGGAAGAAAACCTGGTGGCAGGGAAATTCCCAAGAATCCACAGGATGACCCCAGCTAAGACTCAAAGCAATAGTGGAGAATGTGCCTAAATTGGCTTCTCCTGTAATCAGATTGGTGATTACCCTAAATTTCATCATAGAACTTACATCCAGTAACTGATGGAAGCAGATTCAGAGATCTACAGCCAAGCACCAGGCTGAACTCTGGGAATCTAGTCAAAGAAAAGGAAAAGGAATTATATGAGCAAGGGTTGTGGGGTGGGGTGGGCAAGGGGGAGGGATCAAGATCATGACAGGGAAACCCAAAGAGGTAGCTGACCAGAGCTCATGGGAGCTCAGGGATTCTAGACTGACAGCTGGGGAGCCTGCATGGGACCAACCAAGGCCCTCTGAGTGTGGGTGACAGTTGTGTAGTTTGGTCTGTTTGTGGGATCCCTAGCAGTGGGAGCAGGATCTATGCCTGGTGCATGAGCTGGCTTTTTGGAACCTATTCCCTATGGTGGGATGCCATGCTCAGCCTTGATGTAGAGGGGAGGAGTTTGGTCCTACCTCAACTTGATATGCCAGACCTTGTTGACTCCCCATGGGAGGCTTTACATTTTCTGAGGAGTGGATGGGGTGCAGATGGGGGAGTAGAAGGGCGTGGGGAGGGAATGGGAGAAGATGGAGGGGAAACTGTGGCTGGTATGTAAAATAAGTAAAAAATTTTAAATAAAAATAAATAACCAAGAGGATAGAGGCTCATCCCATTGCATCAAGGTAGCGCCAAGTTTGTGGTCTAAGTCACACAGCACAGTGAAGCACCCCAGATCACACCCTTGGCAAGCAGCTTCTCTCACTGCCCTCTCTTCCTCCTTCCATCCTTCATTCCACCATATTTCTGTATGTCACAGGAGCCAACTCCATCTCAGGCTCTGTTTCTGAAAGACCCAGCCCAATACTCCATCTGGCAACTGATTTCTCTGCCACAGCAAGTTTTCTCAAAACAGTTTTATGTAAGTTTGCTGTCTGGGGAAGTGAGGAGGGAAGCTGGAGAGATGACTCGGTACTTAAGAGCACTGGCTGCTCTCCCAGAGGACCTGAGTATGACATCTAGCACCCATGGGGCAGCTCACAACCATCTGTAACTCTAGCTCTAGGAGATCCGATGCCCTCTTCTGGTCTCTTTGGCAACAGGCACATGCATGATACGCATATTCACACACAGAAAAACCTTAAAATATGTGCTTTCTTGGGCTCCTCTACTTTCCCCCTCTCCTGAACCTATTGCTGTCAGCTCTTCCTGTCTGCACTCAAGAATAGCTCCTTTGTCACACACAATCCCCACCCCCTAACCCTAAGTTTCTATGTTCCATACTCATTTTACCACTCTCTATTTGACAGACTGGTGATTCCCACTGGATGATACTATATTCTCTGTACTCCAGCCAATGTTATTAATCTTACTAATCTCCCATTATCTCTTTCCAGTGTCCTCAACTTTCTAATTTCTAAATTTTGCTTCTTTGATCTATGAAATTCTGCTTCTTCACTCATATGAGTCCCCACGTATGGAGTGTGTCATGTGATAACAAGATACTCTTAGACTTCCATCTCCAGTCTGGGAATCCTCTCTTAACCCCAGAATTATAGTCCCATTTTATCTATCGTCACACTACCTGGCCAATATGTATATTTGAACTTCAACAGGCATCTCAGATTTAAAGCAAATGCACAATTCATGGCCACATCCTACCCCAAACATGCTTCCCTTCCCACACCCACATCTCCCTAGCTCAGTAAACATAAGTCTTCCCTTTTCATTGCACAAAATATATACTTTGAGACTGTTTTTATGTTCCTCATTTTCCTGTACTTCTTAAACAAAATTTATTGAGACATCTAGCCAAAGCCAGACTTCAAATTGTGTGTCAAATTAGCCCTTTGTCAGTCGTCATCCATAACTACCACCCTCATCAAAGCCTGCCTCATTCTGAAATGCATCATAACTGAAAATGTATCATAACGGTGCTCTTTCCCATACCTTTGTACCTCATCATCTATTTTTCCAGAGACTATCCACAGTGATTTCTCCAAAGTCAGCTCACACCATTCCTACTGTAAATATTTCCAGTGGCAAAAAGTAGTGGTTACAATCATAGTGCCTTAGTTACTTCTCTACTGCCATGGCAAAACACCATGACCAAAGCAACTTATAAAGGAAAGCATCTGATTTGGGGCTCCCAGTTTCAGTGGGTTAGAGTTCATGATCACCATGGCAAGGAGCATGGCAGCAGGCAGGCAGACATAGCCCTAGAGCATTAGCCGAGAACTTACATCTGATCCATGGAGAAAGACACTGGGAATGGCATGGGCTTTTACCACCTCAAAGCTCATGCACGGTAACAGACCTCCTCCAAGAAAGCCACACTTCCTAATCCTCCCCACCAACTGGGGACCAAGTGTTCAAATATGTGAGCTTGTGGGGGCCTTTGTCATTCAAACCACCACACTTCCAATAGTCAACTTCAGGTCAATCCCAGTTTCTCACAGAGTCTCCACCTCTCATCTGTGAATGGATATGCTGGTAGTAAGGGCTGCCTCTCAGCACAGCTGTGAGACTTGAATGAGGCTGTATTCAAATAACACACAGGGAAAGATCTGCAATTGCCATGTCTGATAAACAGTGACCACTTTCAACCATTTTCTTTCATCTTTCCTTCTTCATTCTATTCTAGCTACCTTAGCCAGCTCACCTTGGGATGCACAGCTGAACAATGAACACGCCAAGCATATCCCATGTCTGCTATTCATGGAAATACGCACATGGTTTATTGCTTCACCGCCTTTCAGCTCTCTGCACAAACCTGCTTTATCAATGAAGTTCCCCTGAGTATAAGATAAGAACCTGCGCAGAGGAATTCCTTCTCCACTTGCATGCCACACTCTTTCCCATGTTGTCTATTTTTGATAGCCTAAGGTATCTGTTTGTGTCATTGCTATTTCTTGCCCACAATAGCACTAGCTCTTTAATGAGTGATTTTCTTTTGCTTTGCTCCTAACTTAGGATCGTCCCATGGTACAGCAGGCATTGGATAAAGATCTACTGAGCTAATGAATGAGGATACTACTGAAGCTCTTTAAACATTGTACTGGCCTGGCCTGTGAATGAGATACAAAGGAGGAAAGTGGCTGTGAGACGTGGCAGCACTGAAGGGGGTGACGGAAGAGGCACAGTGAATCGGGTTAGCAGTAGAGAGCACCAGAGAGAGTTTGGAGAAATTACTTTGAAACACTGGTTGAAGAAGAAGTCTGCGTGGGGCAGGATAAAAACACAAGCAAAGAAACTCAAGCAGGCCATTGGAAATTTGGCTTTGGTATTAGGAGGTGAACTGCAGCCATGTTTGATAGAAAGCAAGGGTATCATTCAAAGCTATAGACCGGAAGAAGGCAGATGGGGACAAACAGGCTTGACAGCCCATGCTAAGCAGTCCATGTGGGAGCATGCAGACGTAATAGATAAAGATTGGGAAGAAGGCTGGTAGAAAGGAGATCCATGAAAGTGATAATGCCTGTCTTAAAAGTAACAGTAACTGCTCAATCCAAACCATACAAGTTGTTTCAACTAGAAACATTTTCAAGACTGTAATTAAGATAATGGGGTTGCACACCGCTAATGACACTGAGCGAATAGGGCTTTTCCCTGCCAGTGTGTACCCTGGAAGCCCCTGAGCTCCTCCTCATACTACACATGCCTCCTAGCTATGATGCATGTCTCAGGACCCACAGGACTTCTCTACAGTTACCTAGATGGCTAGATTCTTTTTGTCTTGTTATCTTGTGTCTTGTCTTTCAACAGTGGCTTCTCTGATAATGTTCTCAATCATCTTACAAAGTCTCACTAATCCTTCTTTGTTCCAGACTTACAGTTCTGTGGTCACTGCTTCCCCACAGTCCATTACAGAATCTCTTCTTCTGTGTATCAGCAGCAGCAGCAGCAGCAACAGCCGTAGCATCCTCAGACTTCAACATCCACTTCGGGAACCTCCACCTCCTGGGTTGAAAAATTACCCACTTCTCAGAAGATCTCCAGTGATAAGTAATTCATGATGTAAGTGCCCACATATTTTGTGCCTAACAAGTTATCTTAAGCAGTGATGGATGTAAACAGTAATTTTTTTTTTACTATAAAGTCATTGTTATGCAGGTAAATGCGGCTAGAAGCACCTCCCTCTTCTGTTATTGATTGTTCGGGTGAATTGCCCTAAGAAAACTTTCCAACATGGTATTGGCTAATTCATTGTCAGTATAATATATATCTAGTTGAGTGTGAATAGCATGCATTACTTGTTATATGCTTCAGATGCCCCAATTTGAGATTTATGACAATAATCTCAAGAAATGAGGTAACATTATGACAATGTTCACAAGAGAAGTGAAAAACCCCACAATTTCCAATGTAATATGCAGTGTTTGTAAATATGGTTTCCAAGGGAGTGGATTTATAGTCACAGAAGGAGTAAGTGTCTGGGGACCTGCAGAGAATAGGACATGATTCTGCTAACACACTTTCAGTTAAAAGAACATCTAGTCTATTTAACCTCTAAAATTAACTTTTCAAGATTGTCTGTGTGTTATCAATAATTCTTTCATCCGACTGACAGTCTAGATGACTACTGAGCAATGAGATGACAGAACACATCTCTGCTTTTTATCTAAATGCCCAACATGAAAAAGAAGGAATGCTGGGGTGGGAAGGTTTAGACAGGAAAGTGATGCTGGGAGGAGATGAGGGGGAAAACAAAACTTAGCTAAAACTAAGGGGTATGAAAATCCATTAGGAAATTTCACACATGGAATTTGCTTATACATTTATTTATGTAGGGACCACCATTTTCTTAATATGTAGCGTGAATTTACCAAGACTAGTAGGGTAAAATAAGAAAAAATGCAATCCTTTCCTGTGATTTTCAATATACAGAAAGAGGAAATATCCATTCAATGGGACCAGGAAGCAATCCTCGAAGAGCAACATATATACACCATCTAGGGATGTGGTACAAGCGTGGAATAAGTGACCTTATTTTCACCATGTTCTACCTGTCCATATGCATGTTAAAGCAAAGTATCTTAGACAACAATTCAGAAACTTTTTGGCATCTATTACTCAGAGCTCATTGATATTGGAAAAATCCAGCATCAAGGGACCAAGAGGTGGTATCTGCTTTAGACCTGTTCATACCTTCTCTCAGAAAGGCACAAAGGAAATGCACAGGAGCTAACACGCATATTTAGACCTCCTTCTGAAGGACACCAACTTGCCTATGAGAGCAGACCCATCCTAAATCTCCTCCAAAGGCCTCACCTTTGGATACTTCCGTTTACATTTGCACTATGATCTGGGAGGACAGAACATTCTAAGAATAAAATACCCCCTCATCTCACCCACCCCACCCTATCTCACTGTTCCTGTTTTAGAGAATTTGCATCCACTATTTTCTCCAACCTGATTTATTTTCCCATAATGTCTTCAGGGAGAACATATTCGTTTGGGAGGCAATGGGGTGTTAGATATTAAACCTATGTATGACCTTACAAGTACTAGGCAAACACTCTACCATTGTGATATATTCCTAGTCGTACTCAGTCATTCAAATCATGTCTTTGCTCAAATGGCTTCTCACTGGGGCCTACTGTGACCCCTACTATGTGATGTTTTAATGCACCAACCTATGACACACCTTGACCCTACTATGTAATGTTTTAATGCGCCAACCTATGACACATTTCTGAGCCATCTCTCTCTGCTCTGCTTTCCCTTTAACTATACACTTAAATACCTTCTAATGCATTAAATACTTCCTTTGCATATTATGTTTACTGTTTACTGTTGTGATCTCTATTGAATAAACTTTACAAAGTCAGAGGTCATGATGTCATTTGCTGGTAAGAGCAAAACACCATGACAATGCCCAGCACACATTCCATACGAAGAGTTTGTCCATAAATGATAATGATGGTCATATTAAATAAATGCACCACTTCAGATCCATGGTCACCCTCAGATCTATAATGCATCTCTCTTCCTGAAAACCACAGTAGGCACTAACTTCAGTACTTGGTTATAGATAATTGTGAAAAATATATTAGGTGTTGCTGACAAAGCCTAAAGAATGACTGTGAAAGCTGATAATATGGACACAGAAAATAAGAGACACATATTACTGAGATTCAGCCATAGGGAAAAAAATGCCTAAGGGTCCCATTGCTGGAGGAGCCATTCCTAGACACTTAACAACTCTGCCAGACTGCCACTCCTGGGTCCTTATCATCAGGACACTGGGACTCTGCTCCTTCTTGTAGGTCTGAATTTCTAAGGAATGGTAGCTTCCTCTCAGCGGAAAGACTTTGTCTTGCTAATCTCTTGAGGTGACACATCTCTCCACTCTAATTATGAAAGCCTTTATTTGTCCTTTTGATTTTAAAATATTCACGCACTGAATAAAAATTCCTAGGGCTAGTAGTTGTTACCTTGTAACACTTTGAAAACTCCACTTTAGTCTGCTTCCACCGTCCCCTCCATTTGTGTCTGTGCCCACCACCCCTCCATTTGTTCTCTTCCCACCATCTCTCCATTTGTGTCTGTTCCCACCATCCCCTCCATTTGTGGCTATTTCCACCATCCCTCCATTTGTGTCTGTTCCCACCACCCCTCCATTTGTGTCTGCTCCAACCATCCCTTCCATTTGTTCTCTTCCCACCATCCCTCCATTTGTGTCTGTTCCCACCATACCTCCATTTGTTCTCTTCCCACCATGCCTCTATTTCTTCTGTTCCCACCATCCCTCCATTTATACTGTTCTCACCATCCCTCCATTTGTGTCTATTCCCATGATCCCTTCCATTTGTATCTTTTCAAATCATCCCTCCATTTGTGTCTGTTTCCACCATCCCCTCCATTTTTTCTGTTCCCACCATCCTTCCATTTGTGTCTATTCCCACCATCCCTCCATTTGTTTCTGTTCCTACCATCCCTCCATTTGTGTCTGTTCCCACCATCCCTCCATTTGTATCTGTTCCCACCATCCCTCCATTTGTATCTGTTCCCACCATCCCTCCATTTGTGTCTGTTCCCAC
>JAQHUG010000053.1:5738980-5759291 GCA_028555095.1 Dicrostonyx torquatus | reverse complement strand
TCTGTTCCCACCATCCCTCCATTTGTGTCTGTTCCCACCATCCCTCCATTTGTGTCTGTTCCCACCATCCCTCCATTTGTTCTGTTCCCATCACCCCTCCATTTGAGTCTGCTTCCATTGTTTTCAGTACGCAATCAGTCTTTTTAAAGTATCATCTGTGTAAAGTGACTTTTCTCTCTGGCTTCTCTTCAGATTTTTTCTGTACCTCTCCTTGTCAGTAGTTTGGTTACTATATGTTTAAGTAAGAGTGTCTTGTCAAACAATTGTTTTGAGATTTTTGAATTTCCACAACCTATCATTTGAGTTTCTATAAAATTTGGAAAATGCAATATTCAATATTTAAAACCATATTTTCTAACTACTTTTCTCTTCATTTGAATACTTTGATTATACATAAAATAAATGGTATGATAATATCCCCTACTAGTTCATGGACACTTTTTTTTTTTTTGAAACAGGGTTTCTCTGTGGCTTTGGAGCCTGTCCTGGAACTAGCTCTTGTAGACCAGGCTGGTCTCGAACTCACAAAGATCTGCCTGCCTCTGCCTCCCGAGTGCTGGGATTAAAGGTGTGCGCCACCACCGCCCGGCCATGGACACTGTTTAGACTTTTAATGTTTTATTCCACATGAGCTTAACTTTGAATAATTTTATGTCTTTACTTACCTGTTTCCAAACTCATTCCTGCTCCTGTGGTATCTACCCTGCTGTTAAGACAATGCAGTAATTTTCCTTCGACTGCACTTCTCATCTTGAAATTGTCATTTGTTGCATTTCTTGGCATTTCCAAATCACTAATAAAATTTCTCACCACTTTACCTCTTGTAGGTTAAATGAAAATCATTCACAGCAAAGACAGGACAAGAACACAGAGAAAGAGAGTAGGAGACTAAAAATTGCCAGTTCCAGAAATGAAAGCAGACTCTCCCACACCATCTTGCAGACAGTAAGACACTGTTATGCTCCAAGAACACTACGACAATAAAATGCTGCCTAAAAAAAAATGCAGCAACAGCAAATAGTGTACCAATTCTCTAAGGAATAACACTCCTTAAAATGAGCCAAAAAGAAATATAAAGTCTAGTTAGCCTGATACTTATTAAAGAAAGTAAAATTGTCACTTAAAACCTTCCTACAAGCCAAGGAACTTGTAATATGTTAGTTCAAGGCCAGTCTGGATTGTATCATGAGTTCAAGACCAGGGGATCACATGGCAAAACTCTGTCTATAAGTTTATTTAATTACATTTTTGTTTTCTTAACAATTAAAAGCTAGTAATTTAATTTTTAAATTTTATTGTAATAATATTTTGTTTGTTATATGAGAATTTCATACATGCATACAATGTATTTTGATCATATCTACTCCCTACTTCCTCCACAAAGCTCCTGCTAGAAACCCTATATGTCTCTCTTATAACCCCACACCCTCTTTGTTTTTATGCTCTTCCTTTTTAACCCATTGAATCAAATTAGTGCTGCACTTATGTACATGGATGTGGAGCCATTCACTACATAACCTAACAGTGGCCACATCTTCAAGAAAAAAAAAAGACTCTTCTTTTTAAAGCAAACATCGGTTGGCAATACTTCCTCAGGTAGGGGTGGGCACCCTCTCTGAGCTGAGAGTTTGTTTATTTGTTTATTTGTTGATAAAATACTTCTTTCGAAACATATGTAGCTTCAGTGACAAAATCTACCATTTCATTTAATAACATTCAACTAACTTGAAAATCAATTCAAATATTTCAGAAAACAAAACAGGAATGAACATTACCAATCCTTTCTTTCCTTCTTCCTCCCTTCCAATGTTAAGAATCAAACTGAAGTTTTTATTTATTTTTTTTTGTGACTGCCAATGGGGACTGACTGAGAAGCCAATGATAATGGCACTGGGACCTATCTCTTCTGCGTGTATTGGCTTTTTGGGAACTTATTCAAACTGAAGTTTTTATACATAAAGAAAGTGCTTTACCACTGAGATATAGTCTGATTCCAACAGATTTTATAAGCTCAATATAATGCCAGTACCAAAATTAGAAAAGGTGTTATAATGAAACCAGCACACTTCACAAACCTAAAGAGTCCTGTTAACTGTGGCGATCCAGTCCTATTCACCTCAGCTAATAGAGAGGCTTAGTCAGGAGAAAGATTAAGAGCCTGCCTGTGCTACAGAGTAAGTTCAAGGACAGAGTGGGGAAGCTCAATAAACCCTGTCTCAAAATTAAAAGTACAAAAAGTACTGTGGATAAAGACTAGCGATAGGATGCTTGCCTAGCACGCACAAACCCCAGGTTCCTAGTACCAAGAAATTGGGTAGAATAGGGTAACATCACTGGAAAAGATCCCAATGGTGCACTGACAGTTTATTAGTCAATATAATTCACTACTGTGATGGTTAATCTGGAACCAACTCAGAGACTTGCCTCTGGGTGGGTCCATAAGAGGATTTCCTGGAAGATGAACAGAAGAATTCACTGCACCTTCTCGCCAGAGCATAGATATAAGGAGGTCCACGGGGCAAGCTGTTGCTTTGTGCCTCATTGCCTTTATGCCTTGCTTTTGAACTCATCTACTCTGTTGCTGCTGCTATGGATACTGGCATCCTTTGTTGATGTCAGAAGCCAGCTCCTTTGGCCTTCCGGTGTGGACTGGAGACTAATAGTGACCCATGAATACACCAAGACTTTGGTACTAGACTGTGGATGCTGAAACATCATGGACTGAGCTCATATAGTGACTCAGCCATTAATATCCAAAATACACAGAGAAGACAAAAAAAAAAACACCTTAATGTCAAGAAAAGAAAACAAGTTTTCAAAGCAGGCCAGGAACAAGAACTGATAATCTTCGATGTTTACCAAGAGCCGACATAGATATGGGGGAACATGTCTAACATGGTTAATCCTTAGGAAAATGCAATCTGAAACAGTGAGATATTTTCTCACACTTGACAGCACAGCTATTATCAGAAAATGAAAGATGGCGGATGCCACCAAGGATGAAGAAGGGAGCCCTTTTATACCGAGGTTTAAATCAACATATTCACAATTGCCAAGTTAGAGAATCGACCTACATTCCCATCAGATTAGTGGACAATAAAAACAGTATATGTCCATAATGACATCATATGTAACATGCATGATGACATCTTTTTAAGCCTGTATATTATTCTGTGAAGTCATCATGCATATTATAAGCAAGGTTCCCTTGGGATTTACAGAATACAGGGGGATAATGGTTGTAGGGGGTAAAACCCGTCCTCTTATCATAAAGCCCCGCCTCATGCCAGCCACAACCACTGAGATTCTATTTACCAAGATCACATCCCAAGATTCCAGGTACATATAAATGTAGAGTGGCTCATATGTGCTACCATTTGGCTTTAGAATATCCCCAGAGCCCCATGAGCCTGTGGCACCCTGGGAAGAAATGGGTCATTTAGAAGGCACAGCCTAGTAGAAGGGGTTAATCATTGTTAAATTATTGAGGGCATGCCTTTGAAGGTATGTTTGAAACCCCCACTCCCTTCCTTTCTCCCTCTTGGCTTTCTTGCCACCATGAGGCTAATCAGAGCTCTGTCCTACAATCCCACCTACTGTGCTACTATATAGGACCAAAGTAACAGAGCTAGCAACTGTGGACTGACGCCTCTGAAACTGTAAGCCAGAATAAGCCTTTCTTTCTTTCAAGTCCATTTATTATGGGTATCTCATACAGAGATAGAGATCCGGTTCGCACACTATTCAATATCCTCTATAAAGCAATTTTAAATTTAAATTTAGTGCCGGGTTGCTGGGTCAAAATCATTCAGAAAACTGACCACAAGTGAGAGGCAACATGACAGGAGAATGAGCCTAAAAGATGAAAACTCCTGGTGAGCTGGCTGGAGTGGAATAGCTCGCAGGCCGGCCTGACTGACAGCGAGCATTCTGCCCGGGAGGTACAAGAAAGTAAAATTGAATAAGCACAGTGAGCCAAGTTATGAGAGTCCTTGAAAGCCTGGCAGGTAAATTTAGACTTGACCCAATAGGAAATAGGGAATGACTGTAAATCTTCAAGCAGAGAAATGACACGGCAAAGCGGTGTTGCAGGGAGATTATGTTGGTGACAGTGGCTAGATGGATGGGAGGCAAAAGGGATTGAAGGCTTATGTATTCTGTCTTTCTTGTTCTGGATGAATGTAGTGTACCATGAGATATGTCGTTTGCTTTTAAAAAAGAAAAGGCACAATTCCTCTCCTAAATCTTAAACTGAGCTCATTCTGAAAGAGCAAAGTAGCCCCCTGTGGCAAGCATTTGAAAATGCTAATTGTTTCTCAGTTTAAAAGTTCCTTTGGGGAAGAGGAGATGAGAGCTGGCCACCATTCCTCATTACTGGAAGTCTACTGTCCTTGTCGCCTGGGAGCCCTTTCAAAAACACAGAGCCTCAGAATCTTCTTGGTCACCTCTTGGAAACCCATCTGCCTCCAAACTCCTTGGTGGATGGCCACAGTGACTTCCTTCTGACCCTCCTGTCTGTGGGACTGAAGGTGCAACCCTTGGAAGTGTGATGCTAACGTGGAACCTCAGTGGGAACCCCTACTTCCTATGGGGAGGTTGTCATTGTGAGGTACTTGTCAATCACACAGCCCAGGGTACTTGCTCACCGGGCTCCCATCTCAGCATAGTGACTGCTACACGGATGAAACAGAGACATCTGGCTGCCTGGGAAACTGTGTCACTTAGCAGACACAGATGAAATTCTGACAGCTGCTTGTCTCCCCACCATGCTGTTGACTCTCACTCATTATGGTCACTATGAACAAACACCAGGACCAAGCAGGCAAATTATGGAAAGGAGGGTTTATTTGGCTTGTGCTTCCAGATGAATCAGAGTCCATGATGGCACAGTAGAGGCACGGTGGCAGGAGCTGGAAGCTGAGGGCTCATATCTTGAACCGCAAGCAGGAAGGAGAGAGAGTGAACTAGAAATGGCATGAGTCTTTAAATTCTCAAAGCCCACTCCCTCCCCCCACAGTGATGTACTTCTCACAGGTCCTAAGGCTCCCCAAACAGTGCCACCAACTGGGGCTAGGTATTCAAATATCCTAGACAAGGTGGGTATGTCATTCAAACCATCACAGCGACATGTGATTTTTATCAGTGGAAATGAATCTTCACAGTGTAAGAGCTTCATTGTTTTGCTGGGAACATGAGAAAGGAGAGCGAAGGTTGGTGCAGACAGTGACAATAATTGTTTGCCAAAATAAAAGCCACTTACCCAGAGTCATGTAATTGGGAACATGGTACCAACTCTGGCCCTAGCATCCCCTTCCTGAACATAGGACTATAAGAGAGCAAAAACCATTTGAGAAGGGAAGATCTGGGTTCTGTAGGCCTCCCATTAGAGAGCAACCCTTCCAACCTTAACACATATACAAGCTGCCTGGGCCCTCAGCAAAACACACTGGGAACCAGGGGGTCTGGAGGGAGAGCTGAAAGTCTGTATTTCCAATAAACTCACAGGTGATGCTGGCCCATCATCTGAAGACCACCCCCAAGATACAAGGCCCCTCGCTTATGTTATACCTCAGGCAAACAGAGAAAGTAGCTACAGAATAGAATTGAAAAGAAGTATTTCTGTGGTTGGGAAGAAACAAAGTCAGAAGAAATGGGCTCGGACTGGAAAAATAGAAGAGATGGTTTAAAAAAAAAATCGAACTTTTAAAAGATGACGTAATCAAGACAAAAAGAAAGAAAAAGTCAAATATTGCAGTAAGATTGGCCAAGAACCAGAATTTGGCTAGGAATATTCTACTAGAGATATCCACAGCTCACAAGACTTAATGGGGATTTTGAAATCCCTGGGCCAGCAGGATGATAGGGAAAAAATATTGACTCTGGCAGGCAAGATCTTTCTCACTGATCCTGGACATCTGGTCACTAAATCTTTCAGAAGGGCAGATTTAGAGATGGCGAATTGAACACCCCTTCCAGCAGAGGTACCAATGGTGTTTTTAAATGAGTGTGGAAGCTGGCCAATCTGTAACCATTGGATCTGCAAAATCACATTACACATTCAGTCGCAAATGGAAACAAAGAAGAAAATTGCCCGACCATATTTAAGACCCTATAAGGTTTCAAGGGCAGTAAGGAATGTAAATTAACACATTTTCTACCCTACAAAAAAATATATCGTGACTCAACTAAATGAAGTAACCACAAAGAAGAAAATTTCCATCAGGCTAATGAATCTCTATAGCATGAAGTCACAGTAAAGCCAATACTGTGTATCTGAAGGTGTGACATTTCCAAACAGATAGTTCACAAGCACCTTTAAAGAAATAGCAAAGTAAATGTTCTTTACTGTGGGACAATGATCTTATACCCTGTAAAGATTTGTCACTTGTATTGGTTTAATAAAATGCTGATTGGCCAGTAGCCAGACAGGAAGTATAGGTAGAGTGACCAGAACAGGAGAATTCTGGGAAGAGGAAAGACTCAGTCTACAGTCATCACCTAGACGAAGAGGAAACAAGATGAGATTGCCTCACTGATGAAGGTACCAAGAGCCATGTGGCTAACACAGACAAGAATTATAGGTTAATGTAAGATGTAAGAGTTAGCTAATAAGAAGCCTGAGCCAACCAGTTTATAATTAATGTAGGCCTCTGTGTGTTTCTTTGGGACTGAATGGTTGAGTAACCAAATGGGACAGAAACCTCTGACAACAATTCTTTCTTAAAAAGCTGACCAGTTTAACTTGCACTTCTTAATGTACTTTTATTAAAATCTAAGATAAAAGACAACTTACCTTTTGTAACAATACTCTAGCAGTGAGCCTGTGGATCCTGAACCCTTGGGGTTGACTTGCTCTTTCATAGGGGTTGCCTAACACCATGAGAAAACATAAAGATTTACATAAAGATTCATAACAGTAGCAAAATTACAGTTACATAGTAGCAAAGATAGGTTGGGAGCCACCACAACATGAAGAACTGTATTAAGGGAACTCAGTGTTAGGAAGGTTGAAAACCACTGCTTACAAAACAAATCAAGGAACTTGACAAAATAAACTAACTCAGTGATTGATCAGCACAAAGAAATCAGCCAAAACTCCCCGCCTGAAGTGTCAGGAACAGCTGAGGCACGTGATCACCTCCAACTAACAACAGCAGGACCATTCCCCAGAGGGAAAGCTCCACCCAGATAGTTGATATGAGTATGCTGCTTTCTTTGCATTCTGAAACCCGTCCCCAATTCATCTCCAAACTCCTAAGGGGCAGAAATAGCCCACCCTCAGTGTCTGTCTTTTGATTCTGCCTTCAAGCCACTCCACAGAGGTGACTTGGCCCGCCTCTGCCGTCTGTGGAACCTGTTCCCCTCCATGTCACCCCCAACACCATGGCTCAAGATAGATCTTTAATGATGGAGACACAAACAGGATGGTGGCTGAGCCACACACTACAAATGTTCTCACCTTCCAACTCTGAAAGCAAAGGCAGAGTTCTGAAAACCCAACCATGTGATTTCTCCAAAACCCAGTTCTTAATTCAGATGTAGAACTGCCCGGGAGGCACTGGATGCAAATCCAAAATCGTTAGGTGGCATAGTGCATAGCAGCTAAGACAGCTGAACTAAGACAGGGAGCAGGGGGGGCCCAGCAAGCCCCGCTTTGGCTCACTCCCAAGTCCTGCTACTGGGCAGCTTTGATGGCAAAATTCCTCACGCACTAGGAGGCTGTTTCTTCTCTGGCAAAACAGACATATCAGATTCAGCCTGTATCATAAGTGTTTGAAGACAGAGTGGAAAGTATTTTGTCACAGCTGACAGGTGGTACAAAGCATTTAAGAAGAGTCCAAGAAGTGGGCATGGGGACACCCTAAAGCTGGGACTGCTCCTTTGTGCTTGCAGTCAAGCTTAAGCAGAAACAAGGCTGTGGCAGGGTTAGGAGTTTCTCCACAACAAAACTATCCATCCTTTTACTGCAATAGCCTGTATCCTCTGAAACTCTTCCATATAGCTTAGGCCACATTGTTTCTCTTAGCTATCTTACCTTTCTGTGTGGCAATGGTTTCAGCCACAGATCTCTGGGAGGTTATTTTGTGGATGAAGCTAAAGGGTGTGGCCAGAGCTGCAATGTCCCCTAGCAACTGTTAAACTCTGTCTGCAAAATGGTGAGGATTTTGTCTCTCGGTGGACTTCCAAAGCTTCCTTACTACCCCATCACAGCTGGTGCAGCGCAGCCCTGGGGCCTCCTCCCAAGTTCAGTGGCATCAGAACAGATTGCGCAGGCTGCTTTTGGGGAGAAACCCATAACGCAGAGCCTTGTGGCTTAAGGAAGGATTTTGAGGCTTCTCCAGGAGACCGTCCTTGCCAACCAAGCAGCAGACACGTGGGTGACTGTGGAGGGAAGCCATGTAGCAGGCCTCGAGCTCAGGTCACCAGGCCACCTGCCTGCCACATGCTTCTGCCGGGTCCCCATCTGACAGTCTCCAGCACAGCTTAGCCTACTATATGAGCAGCGTCTTGTGCCTTCCTGCTGAGGGCCAGGGCACCTCCCTCTCAGCCATTTGTTCCCATTGTGGAGTTAATCGTATGTGTTGTCGACAGTACAACCATCTGGGCATCTAACTCCAGTCACTGGTGGGAAACACAGCCAAGGGTATTTAGGAAGCATTTCTTATGTTAGTTAAAATGGACTCAGAAGTTCTATATTTGCTTCTGTCCTGGAGACTTCTGAAGCATTTGGTTCACTTTCCCAGCCTCCTTAGGTTTCCTTTAAGGGTCCTGTTTCTCTGACTATGTTCCAGATTGATGCATGGTGACTGGTGTCCATCCCTGGGCCACCACCCTTCTTAGTCACCCACTCCTCTGCAGCAATCTCACCCCTGTTCTATGTTCAAAAACCACCTATATCTGGTAACTGCAAAGACTTCTAACTGCAGAACTTTCCCAGCAGACTTAGGACAATCAAGTTCCCTAAAGCCATTTTCTATCATATATCCATGTCACCTAAAATTCCACACATGCAGTATTGATTGTTATATCATCCTGAATCTCCCTTCATCTTTACATGGCTATGTAGTACCTGTCCTGTCCTCCATCCCTTGCCTTCCAAAAGCAGATTTTTCTGTCTCACCAGCCAGCTCCCCAATAACCACACAGAAACTTCTTATTAATTATGAAAGTCTGGCTGATAGCTTAGGCTTGTCACTAACTAGCTTACTAACTTAACCCATGTCTATTAATCTACATGTTGTCATGTGGCTTTACCTGTCCTCCAGTACATCCTGTTCCCAATGCATCTCCTGGTACCCCTGACTTTTTTCCTCCCAGCATCCTCTGTGTCTGGCTGTCCTGCCTATACTTCTTGTCTAGTTCATAGCTGTTTAGCTTTTTATTAAACCAGTGAGAGCACCTTGGTAAAGACACATCTTTACAGTGTACAAAAAGATTATTTCACATCAGCCCTCTGTCTATGCAGGCTCCAAGCTCTGAAGGTTTTTCTTCCAAAGTACTGGCCAACACTGAACCTTCTTCTCTAACCCTCTGACTTCCCCAGTTCTGCCTCAAGCTTCCTAACTAACCTCCTCATATCCCTCCTTCAGGCCCACAGAGAAGTTAGTGATCCAGACCAACCTATAAGCCTGACTCTGCCATTCCTTCCTTTGAAAGCCTCAAGAGTTTTTCTCCGATTAGCCATAAAGAGCATGCTGTACAGTCTACGAATGGACCTTCAGTTTTTCCCAGGTTCTATAAGGAGAACTCCACTGTGATACAAGAGCAAATGGTGCTGCACACCCCAGTCTGCAATGCGAAGTCTGCATTGGGCTCCACTGCAATCCTTCAGAACTGCAAGTTCACTGCCAGGGAGCCCGCCCGCCTGTGCAAACTCCATTCTCCTTTCCCCACAAAGTTTCCTTTCTTCTTGTCATTCTCCAGGCATCCTGTCTCTTCCAAAGAAGTCGGGGTTTGTTATTATGCTGTTGTGGGGTTTTTTAAATGCTTTATATTCTTTTATAGTCTTAGAATATGATCTAGCACATGGCAGTTATACAATAAAAAATTCCTGAAATGATTGAAGTCAAAGTCAATCTCCCAGCCTAAGTCACCACAAGGCTAGATGGTCTCCTGGTCTTTCTCTTGGGCTCTAGCGCTTGCTTGCTGTCCTCTGCAAACTGCACAGAAAAACTTCCTGGATATCTATCACCCACCATCCGGATTATGCTGGTGTACATGCTAAAGGGAAGAATCCCCAAAAAAGCTGGGCTCCCTACAGTTGCCCAGAGAGGCCCTCCAAGCCTCACTGTGCACCCCCACAAGTCACAAACACCCTTAGGAACCTTCAGTTTCTGGCTGCTTCTCCCCTCAGGAATTCAACGCACAGGATGCTAACGATACAACTTCCTCTCTATAAAGCAAGTTTTAACATGAAGACACCCATGCAGAGCCTAACCATAAATACCCAGGAGGCAGGAAACCCTGACAATGAGTGCAAGACTAAAAAGATACCCCATGATTTAGGTAAGCCACTCTACAACATGCGGTTGATCTGGAAAAGTCCTGGATCCAGACCTCGGATAAGGACTTCCTCTTTCGGCAATCACCAAGGCCTTTCTCTGAGCACCGCACCCACAACCACAAGGTCCAGATGCAGCTTCCAGGGTAGGGTCTGGAAGCTAGCTAGCAATGTTTACATAAACCCTCTTTAAACAAAGACTTTAAAGATGAAAGTGGCATTACTTATAAGGGAAAAAAAACAACTAAACACTTAAAGTACAAACTGATTCTATCAGAATACCAGAAAAAAATAATAACATTAACATCTAATTCAATCATTCCTCTGCCAAAGTAGAGCAAAACTTGTTTCTATTAGAGAGGGCTGGGGGCTAGTGAGATAGCTCAGAAGGCAAAGGCATTTGCTACCAAACCTAACAGCCTGAGTTCAGTCCCCAGGACTCACAGTAGGAGAGAACTGACTACAGCTGGTTCTTTAACATCTGCTTGCCCTGACTCGCACACGTACACACGCGCGCACCCACATAATAACAACAGCTTTTTTTCAAAGAACATTCTCTAGATAAACTCTATGTAGCTGCACAGAATTCCCATTAAAAAAACTCATAGTTGTTTGTAATTATTATAAAAGACATTCCATTTAAAATAGACAAAAATAAGAAACTAAGTCCTTGTTTACAATTTTGCCTATAAGGGGGTTTGTAACGAGTCTTTTTATCCTGCCAGTCAGTTCCTAAATAATGATACAGAGACTTCTTATTAATTATGAAAGCTTGGCCCTATAGCTTAGATTTGCTCCTAACTAGTTTTTATAACTTAAATTAACCCATATATATTAATCTACATTCTATCACGTAGCATTACGTCTGTTCCATCTTGCACCTCCTGTTTCCTCTGTTTCTCCTGACATTTCCTGTGTACCTAGATTCCTCCTCCTCTTCCTTTCTCTCCCCAAAAGATCCCGCCAATGCCTCCTGCCTAGCTATTGGTCATTCCGCTTTTTATTATACCGACCATGGCAATACACCTTCACACAGGGTACCAACATCCCACAGCAGGGTATTTGTACACACTAGCTCTGCTCTACGCATTTCAAATTGTTTTGACCTCTGTGCACATTCTTCTTGTGTGAGAACTTGTGGAACAAGGTCACATCATCTTACAAGCTCTGGCCCCATACCTTCTCATCAGTGTCAGCAAAGTTCACACGGGGCCCCACACAGCAGGACTCAAATCCACCGTAGCACAGGCTATGGAGCAATGTCTGAAACACTCATGGAAATGACTTTGAACAATCATGTAAGCGTACTCAGACCCAAACAGAAAGTATTCTCAGGATGACTTCTCCTTATCCCAGCATGTCTGCTGCATAACAGTAGAGGAGGGCCGCACCTGAGAAGTCAGGAGAAAAGGGTCCGTTCTGCCCAAGTGTGGATCATAGCTAACTTTTACACATTTTACAAAAACACATAATTCTGTGACCACTCATCTAGGGCTTTGGAACAGGTCCAGAGAGTGAAAGTTCTGAAGCTGAAGCTTCATTAAACTTTATAGAAAATCTATTTCTAACCCCAGCACTTAGCAGATTACATATGAATTAATCAATCAATTAACTAATTACGGTGGCTGGCAACTGATGGTTGGTGACAGAAGAAGTAGAGGGAATCCTGCGGAAATTGCAGAAGTCTGTGAATTACTCCGTGCATTTCAGAGTTGGTACTTTAAGACACACAGTGCTGAGCACGCTGGGAGGAGGAAACAGGGTGTGCAGGAGGAGACCCCACAGCAGATGGCAGAGGCAGCCGGTTCTGTGCAGGGCAAGGCCCAAACCCTGGGATGAGTGAAGAAAGCACTATGACTCCTGGCTCCAGTCCTGAGGCTGGGGTGCTTGTGCCAACTGCTAGGTTTTTGGAACTTGAGCTGGTGGGTGGGAGCCTGAAAGGAGGTGGGTGAGACAGCCTGGAAAAGGATGTGCTAGTTGCCCACACCCATTCACAGGACAGGAACACAGTCTCCTCTCAAGTCCTGACAACGATGTTCCACCAAGTACAGACAAGCATTGAAGGAAGGCTTCTGCCCCGGGCTGGGACAGCCGGAGCAGGCTGAACCAACAGTGATAACGGTGTCTGCCGCGAGTGCTCCTAGGATATCCTGAGACAGGCACACATTCCTCTTTTTTTCAGCACTGGTCAGAGGCCCATCAGGTCCCATGCCTACGTGTAAGTAGAAAAGCTTGAAGAGATAGCTTCCAGCTGTTGTTATAAGGTGCAGAGGGCTGTGTCTCGCCGCCGCCCAGATCCCAGCCCCCAAACACCAGCCTGCTTTTGGCCCTGGTTAGCTTATACACGGAATAATTACACACAAACTGTATTCATTTAAATACTGCCTGGCCCATTATCTCTAGCCTTTGCTTGGCTAACTCTTACATCTTGCTTTAACCCATATCTAGAAATCTGTGTGTCACCACGAGGTGGTGGCTTACCGGGGAAGATTCTAATCTACATCCATCTCGGGCCAGAGGAATCATGGCATCTGCCAGTGCCTTCTCTTCTCCCCAGCCTTCCATTCTGTCTACTCCGCCCACGTAAGGGCTGTCTTATCCTACAAGCCAGGCAGTCTCTTTATTTAACCAATGAAAGCACAGAAATACAGAAGAACCCTCCTACACCATCCAGCAACCCTGGCCTTCTCTGGAACAATGTGCCATTATATAAACAGGAAGCAGTTTGCCAGGAGGCCCTCTTGGGGATCTCTCTTGGGTTATAGCCCTAGACTCTGGGCACAGCCACTCCTGGAATGTCTGTATGACTCATCCAACATGAGGTT
Organism: Dicrostonyx torquatus; assembly: GCA_028555095.1. Taxonomy (NCBI): domain Eukaryota; kingdom Metazoa; phylum Chordata; class Mammalia; order Rodentia; family Cricetidae; genus Dicrostonyx; species Dicrostonyx torquatus. The sequence goes on along the minus strand of JAQHUG010000053.1, from coordinate 5,745,965 downwards.
GTGTTAGGTGTGCTTACTTTTCTGAGTTCCGGCATTTCCCTTTTCTTCCTTTCTGTCACTTTCTATCAGATTCTGGCCAGAGCCCACCTATACTTTCTCTTTCTCCAAAGCTACCTCCCTTTCCATGTGGCTGCTCTATGGAACCTCCATGCCTAACTCAAAAAGGTGTGGCTTTCTCTCTTCTTCTTCTTCTTCTTCTTCTTCTTCTTCTTCCTCTTCCTCTTCTTCTTCCTCTTTCTTTTTTCCTTCATCCTTCGTCCTTCCTTCCTCCTCCTTCTCCTCCTCCTCCTTCTTCTTCTTTTCCTCCTCCTCCTCCTTTTCCTCCTCCTCCATCTTTCTCCTCTTGGTAGCTGCTGAGATTTATAACTTGCCTGCCCTGGAGTTTTTCTTTACAATTCTGATAAATGTTCTTGACTTTCTTCTGAATCCTTTCTTAAATCTTTCATTGATGAGACTAAGAACTCCAAGAGGAAACTCTAATTTCCCTGGCAGCATACAGCGCCCAATGTGGGGCTTTCCAAAACATCTACTAACACTTTGATTACATTGCTTCCTTCTGTGCTGCTGCAACAAAACATCATAAACTAGGTGAATAATCAAAAACAGAAAATTATTTCTCACAGTTTGATAGGCTGGACAGTCCAAGACCATGCAGCACTGGAGTTGGTGAGCAGTAGGCTCCCTTCATCACAGATGAGGTCTTTGTTCTTCACCCTATTCACAAAAGGAGCAAACAAGCTCTCTTGTGTAATTTCATAGTTGTTATATTGTCTATTATCAGCATTATTATTATTATTATTATTATTATTGACATGGGGTCTTGCTGTGTTACCTAGGTTGGTTTCAAACCTATGAACTCAAGTGATCCTTCCATATCAGCCTCCCAGAAACTGGTATTGAGGCCCACACCACAAAGCCCACTATCAGGCCTCCTTTAGGAAAGTATTAATCCTATCATTTCATAGCTATTTGAATAAGATCAAGTATATAAAAGTATTGATGGGGGCTCTCCATTCATCACTTACTATCCTTCCAAACTGCCCTACATCTTACCATTTTGAGGTTTATAATTTCAACATGAATTAGAAAGGTGGAACACTAAGAGTTTTAAAAAAAAGAACATACAATTTTAGCCTATGATTCAGAATGTATTTCATGAACCCTTGCTGTATTATAAAGCCCCATATGCTAGGACTGTAATTAATACAGAGATTCTGCCATAAGTTAAACCAGACATAGGAAGAATATAGACATAATTTAAATTATCACACCAACAAAGGGATAATTACAAACCCAGACATGAAAAGAATCCAGCTCTACAGTGATGAGTTTGACCTATTAGTTAGTTGAGGAACACTTCCATAGAAATAAAGCACATGGTAGAAAAGAATTCACTAGTCAAGAATGATCAGCAATAAAGACGGTACCACGATCCTTCCCACAGGGGGAGGAATGGAAAGTTATCAGCTCCACCCTTCTCTGTCCACCCTCTGCTTCTCACTCTCCCCTGCAGCTCACAAGGCTAACACAGTGACTCCACCAGACCTTCTGCCCCTTAGCTCCTGCTCCTCTTCGGCCACTGTTTTTTTTTTTTTTTTTTTGGTTATTTACTCCACTGGCGCTCTCCAGATGGCCTTGGGTTGACTATAACCATAGTCTTTTTCTAGAAGCCATAGTTCTAGTAGGTATCTCTGTCCTATAGCTACAGCCCAGGGTGTTTGGAATATTTATTTAATGTGCCATTGTTTCTTGTACCCATAGGATCTTCCTTCTTGACAAGCTCTTGGGGGCTTCCTTGTTTTTTAAGCTGGTTTCATTCCACCATGTCCATATCATCATGAACAGCCTCTTGCAAGCCTCTGCTAGGTCCTAAAGAGAAATAGGCGAGGCATAGAGATAACATAGAGATTCCCTCCATTGATCACCTTAGGGCAATAGCCAGAGACCCAGGCAGGATCAATGGACAGTGTTACTTGGTTAGAGAACATGATCAGGAAGGTTCCAGGCTGGAGGACTAGGACTGTACACAGAATAAGAGTATGCTACATGTCTGAATGCCAGAGTCAGGGAAGGACAGGTGACGGCACCAGCCCTGAGTAAGAGCAGAGCCTTTATATCACATAAGGGTTAGGAAGCAAGAAATTGAAGGTAGCTCTCCACTGGTCAGCTTCCGCTGCCTTTGTAAAATAGAAATGCCATTCATCCCTGAGAGGCAGAGAAGGCTGTGGTTAAGGTAAGCATAAGTGTGGAAGCTTGGTAGTAGAGAAGATGGTTAAGACTGTCTGTTGCTAATAGGGAGAGCACAGCTTAAACTTGAGTGGGTAGGAGAGGTGCTGAGCAGTTTTGAGACCACTTCTGAGTTTCAGTATTGACAGGAATGTCCCCCTGTGCTACTACCTGCTAGCCCTAGTAATTTAAGTAGATCTAGCCTGGATAACAATCCTTTATATGAACATAAGACTAACCCTGCCAGGCTGAAATTTTCACTATCGCTAACATAATGAATGTCCTCTCCTCTCTCACTGCTAGTAAGAGCATCAGATGCTGTAAGCCTGGTTCCGAGTGCCATGTCTCACCTCATCGTCAATCTGGAGAGGAACCATGATCCCTGGTGACAGAACTTGAATGTTTAGATCCAAGCTGGCCTAAGTCTCTTCTCCCCACTCTACCTTTCCACTTATATAAATACAAGTTGACGACTGCTGAAGCTAGCCCAAGTGGGATTTCTTACTCATTTATATGTGTAGCCATCGTAACTATATAGTGCTATCAATATTTTACCTTGAGTTGCCTGATTACAGATATGGAAAGATCCTGGGGGTGACAAGGGCTTATCTAGGGTCAGGTAGACACTGAAGACAAAGGTACAGGGAGTGACTTTCTAAGAACAGGAAGACAGTTAGATGATACATGTGTTCAAAGTTAAATACCCACTGAGAGATATTCAATCTGCTCTCACTCCCCCTCTTCCTCCTCCCCTCTCACTGCCCACAGCAAAGAGAGCACAGGCAACACTCTGTTCACCACAGACAGGGAAGTGGCCGGAGTGACAGGCTGCTCACACAGGAGGAGACTACACTAGGAAATCCAGAGAGGTGGGACAGTGACAGGATTAAAGTAAGTCTACCAATGCTTAAAGACTTTGGCCTGCCGCATTTCCAGGCACCAGAAGTGAGAGTCGGTGCTTGTTACAGTTGCGTGAAGTTTGTCTTGTGATCCACATGATCCTCAGATCTGCTTATCAGGGACAGAGCACAGGGAAATGCCACGGGCTCATGAATCATCTACTCTTGTGCCTGGCGGGAAACTTCTAGCAATTTATACTTTCCATCTGGATGCAACTTAAAAGACTAATTACCAGTGATAGCAGTGAGCGCCGGTGATTAATGGGCGAGTTCTTAGGAGCAAGGACAAGAGGAGGCCGGACTCAGCACGACTATAGACAGACAAAGTTTTCTTTGACATAACAGATGCTATTTAAAGCTTCCAATCTGATATGCGTGAAAAGCAGTGCCCTTGTTGAGTAAATTATTTAAACTTTCCTCCAAGATCAGTAATTTAGTTTCAAATGTCATTTATGGCTGTGGTATCACCGCTACCTCTTGAATAACTAAGTACATAAAGAAGTTTCTGAAAGAAGGGAAGGCCATCTGACCCACCCTAGTTACAATTTATGGCTAGTTATTATTAATATTAATTATTTTACATACAAGAATACACACCTTGAGGCTTCCATGCCCTCGGTAGGCATTCTATGTCAGTAAGCGTTGCTGAGCCGAGAAGCTGAGGAGGCAATTAGCTAGTCGGTCGCACTGAAAAGAATTTAATCAAAATACAAGTTGAGCTCCTGTACGGCATGGAATGACCTTTTCCTGAAAGCTCATATATTTTCCACTCCCCGGTTCTCACCAGATTCAATTCCCATTGCCCTTTGAAGTCAGGGTCACCTTCAGACTCCAAAGACACAGACGAAAACTTGGAAGCAGAGACAGAGAGAGCGTGCATCCCTCTAGCTAGGTCCCAGCTAGCTTCTTGAGATGTCACTCACCCTTGAAAAGCACACTGACAGTCACTTGGAAACTCCACAGAACTTGCTTTGGTGAATGTCTTCCCTCTCTGCAAGACTTCCCTAATAGTGCCTATAGTTTATTGTTAACATGTAGGAGCTATTTGCTTCCATGTTAGACTGAAGGCTGGAGGATCTTATGGATTAACTGAAATTAAACTAATCAGTGCTCAAAAAAATTGATTATTAGTTTTGTTTATTATTCAAATCAGTGCACTGCCAAGACTATTTTCCCATGCATCAAACACAAACAGCAGTCTTCAGGAGTAACAGCACAGAGAAGACCCAGAAGCTACGACGATAGCAAGTGTGGCACACAGTTTCTTCTTTTTACTCTCTGGCTCATGTTTCTTTTATTTACCTTCTCTTAACTGGACTTCTGGGGAGTGCACACTTGTGTGCAGGTGCACATGTGTGAACAACAAACACATACATGTGTATCCATGTGCGTGGAGATGAGAGGACAACCAGTTCTTATTCTTAGGAGCCAAGGGTCTCTCACTGGTCACAAAAGCACCAAGGAGACTAGACAGACTGGCCAGTGGTCTCTAGGGATTCACCTGTCTCCACTCCCCAGCACAGGGATTACAACCATGCTTCTATTTCTTAATGTCAATTCTGGAAATCAGGTTCAAGACATCAGGCACTTTACCGACCGAGCTGCCTCTCTAGCCCAGAACATCACTTTGCCCATCACACATCACATGCCTACCAGCATCGCAAACTCCATCATGATTATCTGGTTTTCCCTTTTCTCAAGTTCCCAAATAGTCTTTCTTTAAGCTGAATGTTTTTCTAAGTTCTTTGAAGCCCCACCTGTTTGATAATAAGTTCCAAAAGTCTTTGATATCCTTGAACAACATTTGTGCTACGCCACTACGATCACACACATAGCTTTTGCTGTAACTCCGAGAATTTAATAATACCCTCTCTCTCTCACACACACACACACACACACACACACACACACACACACACACAACCTAATTTACAAGGTTCACCAAGTGCCTTCCCAACTTGGCCTTCTCCTAACTCAGATCTACACGCTGTAGTTGTGGGGATGGAGTCATTTAACCTAAGTAGACTTTGCCTTCTTGTGACAGCCATGCTCCCCCAGTCAGTGCCCTCTGGCCTCTCCCAATTTTATGCCTTTGAAATTGGAAAGGGAAGTGGGTGGTGGCATGACTGGCTCAGGAGGAGGCAACACTTAAGCCCAGTGCTGATTACAAGTGTCAAGTGCTGTCTGAAATATTCTGGAGCAGAGAGAGAACAAGCAGATTTATAGGGCACATACTTCACTGGGTTTTATTTTGGTAGTGCGTGTAGATGAGCAAAGATTAAAAGCCCAAACAAATGTCTAAATCATTTTGCACACTCCTTGCTAGGTTTCAGAGCTCCGGCTATGCAGACAGCCTCCACAGGAAAAGCTCTTTTACTGAGTCCTGAGAGGAACTGTAAGTGGGAGGTAGGGGAAAGACAGGAATCGGGAGGGAAGTACTAAATTGTCAAAATATTGTCATTTCTAAGAAATATATCATAGGAAAAGTGATTTCATTTTTAATAGAGTTTTCTTTGAAGTTTTAAGTACCAAAAACTAATTCAAGGGTTTGGGCATGGTGTAATTCAAGGCATGATTTATATTTAACATTTAATGGTGTAGGGTATTATTTCTTCCCAAAAATGTAAGTCTAGAGGAAGAATAGCACACTGATTAGAAAACTGTTTCTGGTCTCCTGACCCTGAATTTAAAACTTAGTTTGAACCCTGCCCAGTCAAAGAAAGCAGGAAGGTTAACTAGCCCTCCAGTATCTGAGCATGGTGAAGGATGCTCAATCTCCATAAGCATTGTGTGCCATGGGTTTGCTCTGCTAACCAAAGCAAGACTGAGAGTGTGTTGGCAATGATTCAACAAGTAGATGCATGCCTTCCAACAGATGTGAGCTCTTCCAGAGTGGAGCTGTGGCTCTTGATCGCTACAAATAACCTCAAGACAAGTCAATACACAGCAAACATGGGTTTATTGATTAAGGAAATCTTTTAGCATAGAGTAAAGCACAGATATTACAGGAGAGGGTGGAGGAGAGTGAGCTTGGTGTTTAGGAAAAGGATAAGACACCCACTTGTAGGGGCTTCTCAATAGAGTCACCCTTAAGAGCCTAAGTGTCTTAAAAATAACCATATATATAAAATTTTGGTGAGTTCTGAAGTTACATTGTTTAATAGGTTTGGGGAAAAGTTTTTACTTTTTCTTTCTTTTTTATGAGATCATAGGGTAGTGCATTGGACAGGATACAGGCTGTTTAAGGTAAGAATCCTTACTGTATTTGAGGTATAGAAAGGTGGTTTGAATAATAATGGATCCCATAGGCTCATATATTTGAATGCTTAGTCAATGGGGAGTGGCACTATTTAAGAAAGATTAGAAGTAATGGGTGTGGCCTTGTTGGAGTAGGTGTGGCCTTGTTGAAGGAAGTATGTCACAGGGCTGGGCTTTGGTATTTCAAATGCCCAGGCCAGGCATAGGTTCTTTCTCTTTTGTTCTCCCTCAGCCTGTGGATCAGGATGTAGCTCCCAGTTATTGCTCTAGTGCCATGCTAGCTGCCGTGCTCCCTGCCATGGTGACAATAAACTAAACCTCTGAAACTGTAAGCTCCCAATTAAACTATTTCATTTTTTTATACTTTTTATTCTTAAGAATTTCATATGTGAAATGTGATCCTATAAGGTCCCCATTTACCCTCTCCAAATCACCCCATATCCAAACCAACACATTCCTCCAACAACTTCCTGACTTTTTTTAATAATCCATTGTGCTAGATAATTTTATGTCAACATGACGCAAACTACAGACATCTTGGAAGAGTGAACCTCATTTGAAAATGCTCACACTAGATTAGCCTGTGTGAATTTTCTTTTTTC
>JAQHUG010000053.1:5668916-5704949 GCA_028555095.1 Dicrostonyx torquatus | reverse complement strand
GATACCAGATAAAGACACACGACATCTGGCTATCTGCAGCCCAAAGAGGCCTCACCAAAATTGCCAAACTGAATTTTCCTGGCTCTGATTTTGGACTTCTAGCTTCCTGAAATACGAAAAACTAAATTTCTCGTTCAAACTGTCTAGTCTCTGGGATTTTTTCACAGCAGCCCGTGTGGACTGATACACTCTTCTTTGTTGAAGTCCCTGGCATTTGTACCCTGAGGGAACAAAATGGCCCAGCCCCTGCAACCCTGCAGGTCGGACTTTCTATAGAAGTGGGAGGTTTCCATAGCTAGAGGATGAAAACTCCAGCCCGTGGGGCGGCCCTCCTCAAGGCGGCGTGTCTCTTCAGACGACCGGGAACCGTGCAGCGCATCTACAGAGGGACCCTCCCGAAAGGATGACACTTTGAAAGGGCACGTTCCATCGACAGGAGGAAGGGCAAGCGAGTAGCGTGTTTAAGATTGGCACAGGAAAGTTAAATAGCACAGTGCGCGGAAGCTGCGGCAAAAATGCTAAGACAACACAAAGGTTAACCGCATTCGAGGGATCAATGAAAACCGACGGCGTAAACGTCTCGAGAAGGACTGTGTAATTGCAATCTGTAAGAGAGACCACACATCCTCAGCAGCACTGTCCCCACCCAAAGGAAGGGCACGGTGCTCTGGAAAGGAAGACATGTGACACAGAGAAGCAGCAGCAGCCAAGTCCATCACAGCGTTGCCATTGTTAGCATATTCAGTAGTCCCCGAGACTCATATTTATGAAGCACTTTAATGACATGGAAAATGCATGACATACGATTAAGTGGGGGAGGGAGCAGGATATAAAATTGAATTACAAGTAATCTTGATTTATGAAAAAAATAAGATCAGAGCAGAAATATCAGATGGTCGTGAGACAAATGCTGCTGCTTCCCTCCGCTTGGTGAGATGGTGCATAGTCTTCCTGGACGCTCTACTTTTATGAAACTTCTAATAACAAATATGTGTTGCTTTAAACATCAGAAAATAAGAACCTAAAATATATGTGGCTATCTTATGCCACTGCAGCTGGTATTAAAGCCAAGAGTCCAGGTCCAGGAATTGTGATGAAGGAGTATCAATTATCAGTGGCACACAAGGACCCATAAACCCCAAGTTAGAGACCAGAAGGCTCTGGTTTTCATATAATGGGGATCTGAAACCCTCAGACCCAATATCTCAGGGAAAATCTTGACTTGATAGCTTTTCAAGCCTGGACAAGGGGGAGAAAAGGAGCAAGCTTACCTTTAGTCTGTCCATTATTCCCTTAAATGTGATCTCTGTCTTTCTCTATTACCAAAGCCTCACAGAAACGGGATGCGGAGCCCCCCACAAGCCCTAACACTGCCGTTCCCAGCTTCCACAGCAATCCGTTTTCGTAACAATGGCATGAGGGAACTAGGGGCTTGGCTCTCTCTTTTCTCCCCACATTCACCTGCTCTATCTACACAGAATTTTCCAGTCTCCTTCCACTGCTTCCTTCTTGTCCCAATATTCCTGTTAGCCACGTCCTCCCTCCAGCTCCTCCAGCCTCTCTTTCCATAGCTTTATTTATCTATAGACAATTGAGACCATAGTAAGACATTTTCTGGTGCGTGTTCTTCTTAACCAGCCTTCCATGGCACACCAGAACAGTACACAACTGACCACATTAAAGGTCTAAAAATTGGTTAACCTCTCTCAGCAGATTCTTAGTGCCTCCTAGAATATTAAAGGGTTGAAAGGGCCAAAGGAGTAACAACTTGTTTGCATTTAACAAATGTAAAAATTTTGCAAAACCTTTCTTTCATATCCTGTTGCACCTAATAAATGAGTGGTGCTGCTTCTCGTTCTCAGAATACACTTCTAATGTGGCTCTCTCCCCACAACACAAGCAGCCTAGAAACAGCCTGTAGTGCAGGGATGCTGGTCTAACATACCAATGTGGGAATCCTGAGCTCTGAGAGACCAGACAGCATCAGGCCTCTGCTTCAACCCTCACGGTGGCATCTGGCTACCTAAGCCACACCACATCTGACCGGCAGAAAAGAGCTGGGCCTTCCTCTGCCCTGTCCTCTCCACTGACTGGTGGATCCACCGGAATCCACTTTGTAAAAACAGCCAGATACGCAGCAGATATATTAGCAACGTTTATCCAGTCAGAAAATCTGCTCACCAGTCTTCCTCACTACCCATCTTCTCCATGGAACTTCTTAAAAGAGATCATGACAATTTTCTTGGATTTTTGGTTTTCTGACAATTCACCCATATATGCACAAACCCATCATTTTCTCAAAGCCATTTTCCTGACAGGGTCATGTCTAAAACCTCCCATAAACTTTTGGTACATTGTTGGGCTCCATAAATACCTATTACAGTGTCTGTGTCACACACATTTTGCATTCTTAAATTGCTATGCCTAGCACACATTGAGGATCACATTCTACATACGGTGTCACATGACTTCCCATACAATAATTTAGCTAAAAAATAATACCTAAGGAATAGGGCTGGAGAGAGGCTCATCCGTTAAGTACACTGGCTGCTCTTCTAGAAGACCTGAATTTGATTCTAAAAACTCACATGATAGCTCTCAACCCCTGTAACTCCAGCTCCAGGGAATGCAATGCTATCTTCTGGCCTCCATGGGCACCAGACACATAAAGTGGTGCACAACATACACATAGGCAAAACACCACATGCATAAAATGAATTATATTTTTTAACAGAGTAGAATGTCCGGAACTTGACCAAGGGTTATATCTGATTCCAAACCTCTTTGGCTTGGCCCCTAGCCTATAGTGCTGAAAACACAAACTAGAAACTGGCTGGGCAGTTTTAGGGACACAGCTTCATGAAAGTAGTCTTGTCATTAGCCAAGAGCCAGAAATCCCCATGCTTCTATATTGGCCAGAGACAAAAATGTCAGAAGTGTTTGAAGGTTCTGCTTTCTGGTCTGGTTTCGTATTGTCTTTCTTCTTCTTTTACATCGAAAAGGAAATGATACAGAAAGGTGTGATCAGCCCTGAGGTACATGGATACTTTAGGAGTGGGCCACCTGGATTGGCCAGCTTCCTCCCCAGGCCTCAACTCAGAAAAGCCTTATTAGCAATATGGAGGCCTTGGGTGGCAGCCCTGCTCATGGAACCTGCTCTTGCTACCCCAGCGCTCTGTTGTTCCCCCTTTCATCACCCCAGACCTAACCTGTGAACCTACCTTTCCAGAACTCTCCCCGCTGCTTCCCAAATCCACGCTCCCTGTGCTCCCTGGAGTTCATCCTTGGAGGTTTTGACTCAAAGGACCCAGAAGCCACTGGCCTGGGGTGGTTTTGGTGACTGTGGATTTTTCAAAACCCTCCCCGCCCTCCCCAGCTACTGCCCACCTAGGAGAGAAAGCCTCACGGCTCTCAAGGACTCCTGTTTTTCCTCTCTATCAATGCCTTCTGGCCACTAGACACCAAGGTCTAAGGAAAAAATGGTTTATGTCTGCCGTTAGTCGTTACTGCCCCTATCACCTACCACATGTAATCCTTCTTTATATTTTAGAAAGGCTGAGTGAGTAGATGGAGAAATTAGCATCAAGTTTGAATGTTTTGGAAATATACAAAATGAAAGTGGTTCTTAATTCTACCACCACCAAAGCCAGATTTCACTGGATAGTACCACAGGACACCTTAGGTGTGAGTCCGAGTGCATGAACGATGGGGACCTCACAAAGATGGGAACGTTGCCACACATTGGTCCCTCCCTGGCTCACAGCACTCCTGCCAACAGCACAAATAACCGTATATCACAGCATTGGCAGATGCTAGATAAGCATGGGTGTCACCAACACAACAGCATCATCAGTCACAGCGCCTGTAATGAAGAAAAACGATGGGCTAAATAAGCGTGCACATGTGTGAACTCAGATGCATGAAGCAGCGAAACACAGAAACAGATCACTGGACTGTGTTCACACCGAAGTGGGCAGAACGGCACCTGCTTGCCATCCCTAGCAACCATTTCAATGACCACAGACATATTATCGCTCCTTTCTACAGAAAATATAAAACCGTGAGGCAGGTGATATTTCAGATGGTGAAATCTGTTCTTAGCATCATTCCAGCTGAGGGAAACAGCAAGGGGAGACCAAACCTAGACTTGGCAGGACTCCATGCGAAGTCTAAATGGAAGATAGAGTGTGAGCCTTGGTTCCTAGCTGGGTTACGAGAGGAGCCTCGACAAAGACAAGAACATCTAAGTCAGCAGTTCTCAACCTGTGGGTCGTGACCCCTTTGTGGGGTGAATGACCTTTCACAGGACTTGCCTAAGACCATCTGGAAACACAGATATTTACATTACGACTCATAACAGTAGAAAAACTGCAGTTACAAAGAAGCAACAAAAATAATTCTATAGTTGGGGCCACCAACACATGACGAAACACCACAACATGTGATAAAGGGTCACAACATTAGGAAGGCTGAGAACCACTGACTTAAATAAACCACATATATGGCAGAACTTCTGGCTGTCTAATAAAATACATTCTTCCCTTCCTCCACTGTAACTGGGTTGTACCAAGTCGCAAGGCTTCTATGATGGCTAATCTTGATTGTCAACTTGACTACATCTGGAATGAACAAAACCCCAAACTGCTGGGCATGCCTGTGGAGGAGTTCCCTCATCAGATTATTTGAGGCAGGAAGACCCACCCTAAAACAGGGCCACACCTTCTAATGGCAGCCCATGTAAAAGGGCGTGGAACAAGAAAGCTTTGTGCTTTCCGTCTGTGCTCACTCTTGCTGGCAACTTCATCTTTCCTGCTGTTGCAGTATTCCTTCACCTGCATTAGAACAAACTTCTTCGGGGTTCCAACACAAACTAAAGAGCAGCGGCAATCTAGGAGTCTTCTAGGACTCTGGGGCCAGACGGGGGGACTTCTGAGACATCCAGCCTCAGGGACTGAATGACTTCAAGACTCTCTGCCCTTCCCTCATGAGATGGTTGCTGTTGAAATACTCAGACTATAGCCTGTCTATTAAATCACCTTTTAGTGTGTGTGTGTGTATGTATGTGTATGTGTGTGTGTGTAATATGTGTTTTATATAATATATACATATTCATTTTATCAGCTCAGTTCCTCAGTTTGCTAAGTACACTGTGGTCCAGCCCCCTCGGCAGCACAAGTAACCAGATGTCTACATTCTTGCCCATGAAACTAAAGGAAGTGAAGGGTGCTGCTGTTCCTGAGTGCACGACAGCTCTGTCTTCTTGCTGTCTTTTCCGTCTCTCTAAGAGCCCCATGTACAGCTGCCACCTAGCTCTGACCAAGAGCATTACAAGGTCCTGGAGAATGGCAGAAAGACACACCTGATCGCAGCCCCTCTGCATAGAGTGCCCACCAACCTAAATGCTCATTTTAGTGACATGAAATAAGCATTCACTGGTACGCTTATGGATGGTCTTTCGGTTCTTATCATTTTGGCCTATCCTAGTATGTAGAGTGTGCGTCACCAGAGGCCTCCTTCACTCTGCTAACACTGTAACACTGTAACTTTCTCGGCTATCTAAACTACTCCATTGGGACCCACAAGAAATGGGCTCAATTTTTAAAGTGACTATGACAACAAAGAGATAATCCAAAGGGGGGAAACTAAGTTGGTCATGTGATGATCTTGGCAGCCAAAAAGGACACTTGGGTCCCTCCCATTGGCTATCAGACTATTGAAATAATGAGCCCCGGGAACAGGAACTGCTCCAGGGATATATGCTGAGAGAAGACAAAGGCTGAAGCCTGTTGCCAGCCCAAGGAACTTGGCTGCCAAGAAGAGATTTATACAGTTCTGACAACTTGCAGGACCGACCAGTGTGTTAATGAAGACAAGACCATTTCTTGACCAAGACTATGTAGTTATATATGCCTCTTGACCTCTATTTATAGATTGATTTACTATTTCCTATGAATGGGGTTTTGCCTGCATGTATGTCTCTGCAGATCCCCTGGGACTGGCGCTACAGATGGCTGTGAGTCACCACAACATCACTTCAGAGCCAAGCCCGGGTCATCTGGAAGAGCAGCCAGTGCTCTTAACTGCTGAACTGACTCTCCAGAGGACCCTCTGTTTAAAATGAACCACACGTCAGGTTCCTCAAGGAGAACATGGAGACCACTGAACCTCTTTATTTTTTCTTCTCCATGTGGTTGAGTAAGTCTCCCTTCTTTATTTTTCACTATTATTCTCCTCTTTAATTGAGGGTAGGTGGCTGAGTTTAGCTTATTGGGCCTTCTTAGACCAAGCTTGGCACCAGAAACCCTGGTTACAGTCTCTCTTCTATCAACAGAACAAATGATTTAGATCCCATGAGAAGCACCTGGTAGAGCATTGCATATCTCTTACACTGTTCAGTTCTAGAGGTAGGTAAGAGTTTCAAACATTTGAAAGCTCATTTATTCTAAGGGAAAAGGAACTCCCTTCTCTCCCTTTCATACTTCTTATTGTGAATGAATATATTCTCGCGGTAACACGCTCTGAAAACATAGGGTGGTCTTTGTCCGGATTGCTCCTTTCTCCTCAGAGGGACATGCTAACAATCCCAGGTACCACCCTCCACAGGGTCAGTATTCAAGGCCTCCTGTTAACACCAAGCAATTCACTTCCAGTTCTGTCAGGAGAGTGGGGACTAGAAAAAAATAAACCAAGATTAACATACAAAAGAAACCAGTTGTCAGAGAAAAACTGAGAACCCTCCCCAGTTTAGGATTCATTCAACAAATGGAGAAAGCTCCAGAAAAGCCCTTCAGATACAGGTACAAGAGAGGGAGAGGTAAGGACTGTGTAAATGTCCTATGAAGGGTCACGTGGCTCATAGCCCAGCATTTTGGGGGCTTTTCCTTCAGTTCACTAGCCCATCCCCCCACACACACACCCTGGAGTGCTTTCCCTTTCTTAATGAATGCCTCTATTCCTAATCCTGACATTGTTTCTCTGGACAAAAGGACTACCCTGGCAGGTGTTCCTATTACACAATGACCTCTTGGAATACCTCCTTGACCTTCTAACCTCACAATAATCTTCTTATGAGGTGGAGGATGGCTCAACAGGTAACAGGGTAGGCTGCATGCTAGCCTTTTGAGAAGACAGCTTGTTGTAATCTGCCAGCCTGCTCTGTCATCTGGGTACCCTGTCCCTTTAAGAGACGAGCCCTCCCCACCCCTTCCCAAGGCAAGCAGATCTTCTGCCTCCACTCCATCTCTCTCTGTCTGTCCTTCTTCTGAAGAGGCTCTCTCTCTCTCTTCTCCCCTTCCCCCCTTCTTTCTTTTCTCTTCCCCACCATTAAATGAGCTCTATACCCAAGCTTTCTCTGCATGGTTCACCTTCCAGGTCACAACCTCAGGTCACCCACCACTGCCTCTCATGGGACCAACCTCTTGTCACCTGCGTCATGACTCTAGGAAAAAAAATGTTGGCCTAAGTGAATCATGGAATGCATGCATGCATGTGCATGCACATACACATGAGAAGAAGAGAAAGAAATGGGGGAAGAAGGAAGAGAAGAATAAATAATAAACAAGTTTCAGATGACTCACTTAAAACCAGCAAGATGGCTCTATGCCTCCTGACAACCTGAGTTTGATCCCCAGAACTGATGTGGTGGAAGAAGAAAAGCAACTCAAAAAAAAAGTTCTCTGACTTCTACACACATGCTGAATAACACACACCCACATGTATCATGCACACATAAGCACGTGTGACACACACACATTCTCAGTGAACTTCTCCAGAACCATTCTCTTCCATTCTAAAATATGACCCAGAACTTCACCTGTTAAACTATTTGTCCTGCTCATTAGATTGTGTGTTCTTTGAAGACAAGAAGCCTTTTAGTTACCTGAATAAATGCACAGACTTCATAGCAGCTTTAACAGGTGTTTGTCAAAGTATGCATAAATTATGGGGTATCAGGTTTGGTTCAGTTGTAGGACCCAAGACAGTTTGGTATACACCTGCCAAGACGGGCTCTATAGACCAACAGGAAGGTAGGACTGAGTCCTGAGTTTACCCTAAGGCAATACATGGTTCCAAGAAAGACTACAAACTGAGACCACCCATGCTCCACCCAAGAACAGACCATCCAAAGAAAATTCTAACATTACAACTACTGTAAATAGGATCACTTGACATCCCTTAGCCCAGCACACACCCATCCCCTTTTCTCCAGGGCACCCCTAGACAAATATCAGTCATTCAGGGATTCTGAACCTTAGAAATCCCTCTGCTACTATAAAAACCACGCCCCAACTGTGCTCAGGGCTCTCTGATCATGCCAATACATTGGGCACACAGAGAGCCAATGTTTGCAGACTTGTGTAAGAATAAAGGCTGTTTGCTTCTACATATGGGACTCGGTCTCCTTCTTGGTTTTTGGGGGACTCCACAGATCTGGATATAACACAATTAAACCAATGCCAAAGATTTAAGAAGTCACTGTTTTAAGTAGAGCCAAGTACTTAGGAATTAACCATGGCTAAACCAAAGTGTTTTTGATCAAGGACTTTCATTTAAAGAATTTAATCCACTGTAGGACAATTTGATTTATCCACAAATGATGCATCCTAGCTCTAAAATAGAATGCCAGAATGTAATTCTTTTTCCACTTAGGGTTTTTTATTGTGTGTATTTTTCTTGTATTTCTTCATTTATTATTTTTGTGTATATGTGTGTACCTGGGTGTACATACATGCACTGCAGCATGTAGAAGCCCACGAAGGTCAGATGAGTTGTAAGGTCCTCCTGGAACTAGAGTTACAGATTGCTTTGAGCCAGCATGGGAGAGCTGGGAATCATACCTAGGTCCTCTGCAAGAGCAGTAAGCATTCAATCTGCTGAGCCATCTCTCCAGTCCTCTGTGTGCATTCTTAGAACTGTAAGAAAGAATCAGAAAGCACCTACCCTCCTTCTTCATGGCTCCTCTCACTGTGGGCCCCCTGGATCTTTCTGCAAGATTCTAAACAGAGACTAGGAAACAGACCTCTCACTAGAGTAAGAGTATAACCTCCAGGTCCTGTTTCCTTTGCAGGGTTTGAACACGGATTCCTTCCGTCTTCAACAGAACATGGTAAACTTTGAAGAAATGTTCCTATAAACATGAGAAAATAAGTATGCTTTTGTGTTTACCGGGTTCTTAAATGTTAATGATCTTACTTTGCTAATCAGAAAATTTCAAGAAAAAAATCTTCATAAAAGCCACATTAAAGCTAGGATATGGTCATTTGTCGTCTCTGATGGATAGAGAACTAGGGTGCTCCGTCTTTAATGGAGATTTGCCTGCTGTATTTGTCCTGCTTCCTCTACTTGTTTACGTATTTCTTCTAGATCTATTGTTCACATTAAGTCGTCACAATATCCTGTAACTAACCCAAAGCAAAGAATTTTGCATCATATGAGATTAGAAGAAAACCATTTCCTTTCAATATTATCATGAGAAATTTAGGGCTGGAGAAATGGCTCCATGGTTAAGAGAAACTTTTCTAGCAAAAGATTTTTTTTTTCCTCTTCCAGTGGATCTTGTGTTTTCTCTCTTTCAGGATTTTTGCAATTATCCCACAGTTATCAGTCTCTCCTTAAAGCCAAATCAAATTACTTTGAGCTTATCGTCAACCTTTAGCATTTCTTTCATAGGGTTGGGATCTAATTAGAGACAGTTCTTTCCTAAGTAACAATTCAAAACCATCCCCCAAAAGCCTGAAAACCCGCCGTTGCCTCCTCCCTCCCGTCTATTCTCACAGGTTCTCCTAAAACAGCTCTAGCTGAAAGTGAAGGCTGCGGAGCGGCAAGGGATGAAAGCTGCGCAGCCCGTGTGTGAAACCCAAATTGAAATCACAGAAGGCAGGATTCACACTGCTAATTGTTGCTTAGCAAGAATGTGCAAAGCCTGCTAATGCAACAGTGACTCCAGGCACCGAGAAGGCTGCTTCCTCCCTGCAGTGGGGCATGCGAAAGCCCACGGAGATGCCAAGAAAAGGAATTCCGTGCCTCGGGAGCCCAGGGAAAGCTCTGCCTTCCTTCCTAGTTACTGCTCAGTTGAAAAGAAAGCCCCCTTTACCCATTAGTCAATCCTGTTGCAGGTGCTTGGAGGCGCTGATTATCCCCAAGCGGTCCCTGGTGGGTTTGTATGTGACTCCGAGAAATGGTTTTGTTTTCATTTCACTGTTAAAAATATTCTCAGTGAGACTAGACGTGAAAAATCCCAGTTTGTCTTGTATTGATGGAGTGGGTGGAACGGGCTCCTGCCGCCACAGCCCCCACCATGTGGGCTCTTCGGGTGATGTTAATATTAATGCTTACACCGCCAGTATTAAGGTTATGTCTCAAGAACAGACAGACAGGCTTCCGTGTACAGGACTAAGTCGAAATGAACAGATCTGCCGATCTAAGAATTTTTCCTGGCATGTAATTTGCAGTTGATTCTACCTCTGCTTTTGAGGGGGCTTTCTAGATAATTCGGTCCACCATGGCAGTGAAGGAGTCTGAGTTTTCCCTGTCCCCACTCCTCTGAGTACAAGTAAATAAACAGTATGATGCACGGAGAAGATATTTGAAGATTAAACAAATAGAACCTGGTTACACAGTACATTGATTTTTTTTTTTAATGAAAATGGATTTTTTTTTGTACCATATATTCTGGATTATGGTTTCCCCTGCCCTTACGCCTCCCAGTCCTTCCACACCTCCCCCTTCCCAACTGGACCCACCCTCTTTCTGTCTCTGATTAGAAAATAAACAGATATCTAAGGGATAATAATAAAATAGAGTAAGATAAAACCAGAGCAAACAGAGGAAAAAGAGTCAAAGGGGGGGCACAACATATATAGATGAAGAGATACACAAGAACCCCATTTAAAAAACACACAAAACTGGAAGCCATAAAATATATGTGAAGGACCTAAGGTTAAAAACAAATGCCATGACTCAGTATTATGAGACAAGGAACTTCCAAAGATGCCCTTGGGTTCATTTTCTCTTGGCCACCTACTGCAGGGCAAGTAGCCTACCCTTAAGAGTATTTTGTTTCCCTGGTAAGAGTCCCTAGGAGGAAACTAAGTGTTCATTTGCAAGTGTAATCGGTTAGAGGTAGCTTCTGGGCTAGGGAAGGGGGCCTGTGTTCTCTTCTCCTTTCAGCTCTAGGACCCCACTCTGGGGCAGACAATGTGCAGGCTGCCTATCTGAGCATCAATCCTGTCATGCTTAGAAGGCCTCGTTTCCTTGGTCCCTGTCTAAGTCAGAATCCCTTTGCTGTGATAAAACACAACGATCAAAAAGTGAGTTAGGAAAGAAAGGGTTCATTCAGCTCACAGGTCCGCATTGCTGTTTATTATTGAAGGAAGTCAGAACAGAAACTCAAACAGGGCAGGAACCTAGAGACAGGAGCTGACTCAGAGTCGAGTCATAGAGGGGAGCTGCTTACTGGCTTGCTTCTCCTGGCTTGCTCAGCCTGCTTCCCTATAGAGATCAGGACCAGCAGGCCAAGGATGGCACCACCCACCATGAACTGGGTCCTTTCCCATGGATCACTAACTGAAAGTTTGCCTTACAGCTGGGTCTCCTGGGGGTGTTTCCTTACCTGAGGCTTCTTCCTCTCTGTTGCCTCTAGCTTGTGTCAAGTTGACACAAAAACAGCCAGTACATCCTCCATCCTCTCTGGTTCTTACACTCTTTCCTCCTCCTCTTCAGCAGAATTCCCTGAGCCCTAGGGAGAAGAATTTGATGCTGAGTGTTCAAAGGTCTCTCACTCTCTGCATGGTTTCTGGTTATGGATGTCTGTATTTGTTCCCATCTGTTGCAGGGGGAAGCACCTCTGATGGTGACTGAGCAGGACATTGATCTATGGGTATGGAATGACATCAGGAATCATTTTATTTCCATGTCCTTTTGGCAGAACAGCAACATTTCACCCTAGGTCCCTGGGCTATCTAGTGTCAGGTTCTTGGTAACTCAGTGCTGAGTATAGGTCCCCTCTCATGGAGGGGGACTTCAATCAAATTAGATGTTGGTTGGTCATTCCCACAAGTTTTGTGCCACCCTTGCACCAGTGTATCTTGCAGCCAGGGCATCATTGTAAACAGGAGGTTTTATAGCTGAGCTGATGCCCAGCTATACATTTCTCCTTTGGGAGCCAGCAGAGTCCATACCATTATTGTACATAGATTTTTAAGGACGACTTATACAATAAAATGGACAGTGATCTCAGAGGATATAAATAGATGACAGACAGACAGATAAGAGAGATTGAAACCTGGTCTTTGTATATAGCCCACACAAATGTCCAATACATGGTCTTCCCACTCCTTAATTATGTATCAAAGATAATACACATGGACCAATCAGAGACATGCAAGTGACTTTATCAGACTGAAGGGTTTCCATGTCCTCAGTGTCCCTACAAGTATGATGCAGGTATATAAAGGTCCCCAGACTTTATGTAAGAAGGGTGGCAGCTCCAAGTTTTAGGCAGCATCAAGGAAGGGGACCAGAAAGAATAAGAGACACAGGATAGGGAGTGTGTTCTGAAAAGCTGCCTTATGAGCATTATACAGTCATGACACTCATGAAGTCACATGAACTTAAGCTGCCTACAGGGACCCACACAAGACGGGGGCCAGTAAACATTCAGTATTAGAAGGAGAACGACTCAGGAGGCCCCATTCAGAGGAGCTAATGGCAGCTGAGGGCCCCTGGAGGTGAGGAAGTCATGGTTTTCAGGTTGTCAGTGTTGTAGCCAGTGGTTAGCTATGCTCCAGTGTCACATGCATGCTCATGTTTAAACCCAGTGGGTTATAAAGCAGCATTTAAAAAGACCAGAAAGGGGGCTGAAGACCTGCGAAAGGAAGAGGAGGCTGGTAGAAGGAGTAGGTTTAATCAGAATGTATTCTGCATGGAGGAGATAGTCTAAGAACAAATTCTTTTTAAAAAGAAGTGTGGCCAACAGAAACCCACAGAGGCAAGAAAGCAAGAATTCCCTGGATGCCAGAGGTTATATCAAGAAGCACAGAGGCTGGGGTAGCTAGACTAAGTCGATTTCCAGCAAAGAGCCAAAAGTCCAAGGAAGATCGCAGACATGAGTCACTCAACCCAACAGCAGATGAAGGAAGATTCTCACCATTAGGAATGCAGGCACTGTGCACCAGGAAGAGATAAGAAAATGGACCAAGTCCAGTTCAAATCTCACTGTTTGTTTACCACGAAACAATAAAACGTGTATGTTGCCCTACTCTATTTCCCATTGCTGTGATTAGCACCACGACCAAAAACAACTTGTATAAGGAAAGGGCTTAGTTGGTTTACAAGTCACAGTCCACCATCGAGGGAAGTCAAGGCAGGACCCTAGGTGCAGGAACTGAAGCAGAGACCTTGGAGGAACACTGCGTATTGGCTTGTTTTCTCTAGCCCAGTTAACTGTCTTTCTTACATCGTTCATGCCCACTGACCTAGAGGCAGCAGAGCCACGGTGCGATGGCCCCTCCTACAATAAGTAATCAAGAAAATGCCCAAATACTGCTCACAGCCAACTGAATCTAGACAGTTCCTTATTTGAGGGTCTTCTTTCCAAGGTGTGTTAAGTTGACATCTAAAGCTGACTATGACAAATGATATGCCCCAAATAAAAATAAATAAAAGCTGACCTATGCATCTAACCTAAATCATTTATTTTGCAAAACTATCTACTTACCTAGTTTTCCCTTGGTAATGTTTTGTTATTCCATAGGTTTGGTGGCAAATGGAAAAATCCCTGATGCTCAGTTTTTTAATATTATACTGACATACACTATAACATGAACGAATTTTAACAATGGAGCTCAGTGCATCTTTTATTCAGGCCATCTGTACACAGAAAGCCCCACAGCAGTCAAAACATTCCTAGCACTCTGGAAAGTTCTCAGAGTCAGAACTTCCACACACACCAACTCTCTGCTCCTTACAGCAACAGGCTACCTTTGACTCCTTCTGAACTTTGGAGAATTGAAGCAAAGAATATTTTTACACCAAAAAGAATTTTAAAGCTCATGTTGTATGTGTGTGTGCCTGGATGTATATGAGCCACATGTATTCAGGTACCTGTGGCTACCAGGAAAGAGTGTCAGATCTCCTGAAACTGGAGGGAGCAGCCCCATAAGGGCCTTGGGAAGCAAGCCTGAATCCTCTGCAGTAGTAGCAAATGTTTCTTCCTGCTGAGCCATCTCTGTAGCCTCTATTTTACTCACTAACAATTACCTTATGAAGAAATATGAACAAGCTGATGTAAATACGTGTGCCTTTTTGTACACCTGAGAACCCATTTCTGTCGGGCATGTATTACATGTTTAGCTTCAGCAGATACTACTAATCTTCGAGTGGTTTTAACAACCTCTGTACCCACAAGTGAGGTGTGCAATAAATACTTGCCAACAACTGGTATTAATAGTCTTTTAATGGTAGCTACGTTGGTGAAATAGAATTTGTCGTTTCTTTAACTTATAGTTTCCTAATTGCCAGTGGTGTTAAGCACTGTCGACATGTTTGGTGACTTCCTGTAAACACAGTCTTTTAATTGGCACACTCTAAGTGGGGCAGGATCTCAGACGATCAGGCTAGAAGTTTGATAACATTAAGGGCCTCAAATAGTCTATATCACGATTAGCACAAAAACGCTAGGGCTATGACTTCTATAGAAGAAAAAGCCTTAGCCGGGCGGTGGTGGCGCATGCCTTTAATCCCAGCACTCAGGAGGCAGAGGCAGGTGGATCTCTGTGAGTTCGAGACCAGCCTGGTCTACAAGAGCTAGTTCCAGGACTGACTCCAAAGCTACAGAGAAACCCTGTCTCAAAAAACCAAAAAAAAAAAAAAAAGAAGAAGAAGAAGAAGAAAAAGCCTTGAAAGAGAACTCCCTGTCCAGGAACTATATAAACAAAGACCAGACAATGAGGAAATTTGTGAGGAAAAAAAAAAAAATACCAACAGTCAGATAAGATAAAATCAAGTATCTCTTCCAACACTGGCAAGTGCCTCAGAGATTGAACCAGTGAAAAGTAGAAGCCAACCCGAAGTCAGAAGGCTAAACTTCGGGTTGTGCACTGCGGACAGTACTCAGACTTTGCATGCATCATTTTATTTAACTCTGTTTAATAATCGTGAGGGAGCTGCTATCTCTGTTAGTTATCTATGGCTGCGGGACAATGTGTCCACAAACTTGGCCGTTTAAGACAATGCACACACACTGCTCCATAGACAGCATCTAGGAGAGACATGGGTCCTCTACTGAATAAAATCAAGGCATGGGTGAGGATTGAGTGCCCATCTGAGGCTCTGTTGTGGGCAACTTAACTTCTAAGCTGTCACAGCTCACTAGCAACATTCATTTCCTAGTGGTCCTCAGTTGGCTGTTAGAACTTTTGCCACATGGCCCTCCGCATATGACAGTTCTCAACATGGCAACTTGTTTCTTCAAAGCCCGTAAAGAAGAGGTCTTTCCAGGAAAATGGATTCTACAGGGATGCATGGCATCACTGAGGGTGTAAGATCATGTGTGGTGTATAACCTTTGAGGCATTCTGCCTGTTACGAATAAAACACAGGACCTGATGACACTCAGAGAGCAGGGGTGGCACAGCAGGACATGGACACCAAGAGCAAGGCATCTGTTGCACCAAACTCTTCACAGGTAAAACATGGCTAAGAAAGGTAAAATCAAATTGCCAGACAATAGCTACGATAGGATGTGCACACAGGTGTATCTAAATGTGGGGCTTGCCTTCTTAACCAGATAGCACCACCAAGAGAATCTAAGAGAAATGGTAGCAAGTTGGAATGGGCTGTCCTGGAAAAGACTCGGAATGAGCAGAGGAGCCACACCGAGGAAAAGGAAGAGTGTGTTGCGAAGGCAAGGAGACCACGAGTAGAGAATATGTTCTGTATCCGGTGAGTGAGTACAGAAAGGGGTGAGCGTCTGAGAGCATCACCACTCTATAGTCAAACAAAGACACAACCCGATGCAGTATTCAATAAGGATGTACCTATAGGTCTTCACTATGGGTTTGCAAACACCGCTTTTAAAATGTTAAGATGAGTTAAGCGTCATGACCTCCTCCTAATCAATATATTTGAGATTTCACAGAAAATTAAATCTTGATGATAACTGAAGTAGATATCATGTCTACTTGGCAATGCCTTCTCAAGTGTAACTATAAATGATTTAAACAAATGTTGAGTTAATGTGGAAATATTTCTCATGAAAGCCCTACATAGAAGACTTTTCATTATGAAATTTAAGGGTTTTTTTTTTTTCAAGAGGCCTGCTATTCCTTCTAAAACCATAAGTCATAAAGCCTGTATGTTTAGTAACTCCTGACAGTGGTGAGCTGGGAGACAGGGTGAGCATCAGATCACACCACACAAACCAAAGGACATCAGCTGACTCAGGCCCCAACCACACTAATGGACTCTTTACATAGAACGGTATGTGGGGTGTAGAATGGAAGCAGGGAAGCCATTTAAAAGAGAAAATGGCAAGTAACTGCCTACCTGCCCTAAGAGCCCAGAGTGAACACTTGGAGCCAGGCTATCTATGGTAGAATCCCCTTCTCCAGCTACCAAAATGAGCGGCTGCAAGGTAGCTACTCCACTAGACCTCCTTCACATTCCACATGGCGAGTAAAACTGAGATAACGTGTAAGAAAGAGCCATGCATATTCAGCTCTAAAACAGGGGAAGATGAGACAGTGCATGGAATGGGCTTCACGTGGGGGGATAAACTAGACATACGATAAAACATTCATGACTTTATCATTAGCGTATCATTAGTGCAGTGCTCCACTAATAAAATGTGATTAATTTTGTTGAATAAAATATCCATTAGGAAACACAATCATGACCCTTTCCCATTTTTTTTTTCTCCAAGGATGCATCCACCTCCAGGGAGTAAGGCAGTGATGTAAATGAACATGATGCTGCTTGCTGGTGAATCCAAGCTTTGGGAGGGGGAGAGAGAAGTGTGGTACGTGAGACCCTTTTAAAGACCTTTAAATTCATAGGCACTGTTTTATGTGACTAAATATATATTTTCCAAATAATATTGGTTTAAAAAAACCTACACATCTACTTTTAATCTCATCTATGTGTGTATACATGTATATATACATAGATGTATATTTATATAACTTTTCAAGTTATATTATACATTTTATATTAACCGTCTAAACAATTACATTAAAAATTAAATTGTGTCTGAAAAAATTGTGTTTAAAAAAACGTGTATAATGTTCTCTATCTTTACCTATTTTGGTGTATTCAATTTTAAAATTATTCTCATTTTTCTTTGTCTAGTGCTAATAATACTAGAGCAACTTTCTGTTGAAATAAAGTTTTCTCAAAAACATAAGCAATTTTTACACCCTCTTTGCCAGAGTCAAAGGGACTATCATGGTAAGTAAATACTCTGAATTTTTAAGACAGAACACAGTACTTTGAAGAATCATTGTAAGGGATGTCAGTTTTTTCAGACATCCAAAAAGCTTAGCTGCAGTTTCTTTTAAGATGGCTTCCTTTGGTACATCCAGTCTGCTGCCACTGCTGCTCCTGTGCTGTGATACCGGATACCCACTAAGTAGGGAAGAAATGGATGTGCCGAGCACAGGGAGGACTCGCACGCACCCTGGGAAGATGGAGAGGGGCAGACCTAGATTCTGTCATTCTACTTTGAACAATGCACAATTTAAACCTTATAACTTGTTTATTTCTGGAATTTTCCATTTATTTGTCCATTATTCTATATCAATAGGTTTCCTTCTAAATACATTTGAGCATATAATGCATCTTTATGTCCCATAAGTAGCAAGTATGAATGATTTCTGGAAGGACTGGATTTCTTAAATTGCCCCTCCCTTCACCCAAAGCAAAACAGCTTCAGACTCTTTTCCTCTAAAACAGTGGTTCTCAATCTATAGGTTGCACCTCCCTTGGAGTTGCAGATCAGATATTTACATTACAAATCATAACAGTACAAACAGTAGCAAAGTTACTGTTATGAAGTAGCAAAGGAAATAATTTTATGGTTGGCGGTCACAACATGAGGAACTATATTAAAGTGTTGCAGCATTAGGAAGGTTAGAGCCACTGTTCTATAAGGTTTGCCAAATGTTAATACCCACACAGAGACCCTGCTCTAGAACATTCTCCCTACCAAGCAAGAAAGGAGGCTTTTCAACAGCTGTCAGGATGTGTAGTGGGAGGCTGCTCATTCGTTTCCTGGCCGCCCAGACCCGGCATAATAACACAGAAACTATATTATTTGAAATACCATTTGGCCTATAGATTAAGCATATTTCTAGCTAGCTCTTACATCTTAAATTAACCCATTTCTATTATTTCATATTTTACCACGAGGTTCATAGTTTACCAGCAAGCCAGCACATCTGTCTCCTGAGGCTGTTACATGGCATTTCTTTCACTCTGCCTTGTTTCTGCCAACATTCAGTTTAGTTTTCTCTGCCTAGCTCTATTCTGCCCTGCCACAAGCTAAAGTAGCGTCTTTATTCATTAACCTCAAAGCCCACCCCCAGAGTGACACACTTCTTCCAAAAATGCCACACTTCCTAATAGTGCCACTCCCTAATGAGATTAGGGGGTCAATTACATTCAAACTACAGGCATACACCAAGGAAGAGAGATGGGAGGAATGAAGAGGCGGTGACACCCATTAAGCCGTTACTGTATTCCTAGCATCACGCTTTGCACGAAGCAATCAAAGAAACTCACTGTCTTCATTCCTGGAAAGTTCTCATGTTAGTGGAAAACGAAACTTGAACAAGGTGAAGTTCTTTGCCTACTTTGTCATGGATAGAAGGCATGGATTTGAATCTTGAGATCTAGTGCGAAGGTCTAAAATGCTTTCATGATGCCTCGTACCATAGTTTCCCTACTGAGAAACATACAGACACATTAGCCTTGGAACTCTGCATACTTGAGTCAGTTGCTGACAAAGGCTGAAGAAGGCCACATCCAGACTTACAGAAACAACCTTTCCCAACGTTTCTATCACTGAATTAGTATTTGCTAGCGAAATAGAACTGATAGGATGCATGCAGATAGATGTTTATTTCAAGAGGGAATTCTTTTAGAAACCGACTCACGCAATTGTTGAGACTAGAAGTCTCATTACATGCCATCTAAAAGCAGAACCAGAAAGCAGTAGTATAGCTCACCATGAGCACAAAGGCTTCAGAACAAACAGAGCAGCTACGTGACCAGTCAAACCTGAAGACCTAAGAATGGGTGATGACACTGCTCCAAAAGTCAGAGACTCCCACACCAGGAGCTCCAGTGTTCCTGGGAAGGAGAAGATCTACGCCACAAGTCAGGAAGATGAAACAGCTCGCTTTGTTCAGCCTTTCTGTTTTGTGGAGCCCTAAACAGACAGCTGAAGCCCACCCACACTGCTGAGGGCAGCTTTTGTTACTCAATCTACCAATTAGGAGGCTAATCTCTTCTGAAAATACCCTCATAGACGCTTCCAATCTGACAGTTTTGCCAGCTATCTGGGCATCTTTTATCCCAGGGATGCTGACAATAAAATTAATCATTGCAGCTGATAATTATTTATGAATTACAGTCCAAAATAGCCTGGTACCCACTGGCCAAATGTAAGATAATTATAGTATCAAAGAGAATAATGACCACAGCCAAGAGCAGCCTGACAGGTCCTTATTTAAAATGAACACAGAATCATCATATGATCCACATGTCACTCCACTTGCGATGTACATGCTAAAGCACTAAAGCAGGGACCCAAATAGCTACATGGACACCTATGTACATAGCAGTATTTTTTCCAATAGCCAAAAGACAGAAATAACTTACGTGCCACTCAACAGACACACTGTGGTTTATAAATATAATCACATAAAAAGAGATATTCTGGTGCGTGCCAGGTGTTGTGATGCTCAGCTGGAGTAATGAGCAAGAAAAAGCTCTCTTGGAAGTATTATCATTCAGCCAAAGGTTGAGATGTCCTAACATCTGCCATTAGCAAGCTGGAGCCCAAGAGGGCCAGTCATAGCCCAAGACTAAAGGTCTGTGAAGCAGAAGAGTGGACAGCATGAGCTTCCACCCAGAACCGGGAAGGTCCAAGAGCTGTGCGAAGTCTGCACTTCTGAGTCTCAGAGCAGGAGATCATCATCCCTATGCCAACAGTCAGGCAGATATTGTGCTGTTATCAGAGATGCCTACTCAGAAGAGACAAGGACCTTTGGCTTCCTGCAGTTCATGTTAGGAGCCTTAGGTCACTGGTGGGTTTCCAGGAACCCACTCAACCATTCAAGCTCCTGAAAGTGCTGTTTTTGTTCATTAAAAGGGAAAATGGTAGAATTACAAAAGAGCCAAATAGCCCTTTTTATAGGGCCAGAGTACTTAATTAAGGTCAACTTATTAAAATATCCAGAGTTGTGATTTTAGGGATATGATCTACTTCACAGACATGTTGAGAAATTTAAATCAGATAATGTGTGCCAAGGAAACTGGGTACCTTTGAAATTGGTGGAGTCTTTCTTCCTCACCTTGGGTAAGCTTGAACCCAGGTCTCAGGATGCTAAATGTTCAGTCACACAAAACCTACTCTGGGCTCTTGTATCATGAATTTGAAGCTAGAATTCCCAGATGATTGAGGATGAGATTAGAGTTCCTTATAGATCTATAGGTAAGACCTTCAGAGGAAGAACGCAAAGCTCTTGTAGGCAGGAGTGCTCATGGGAAATGGGATCGCATCCAACTGGTCATCTGGGGCTTCCCATAGGACTAAGACGGAGGGATAGAGTGGTCAGTCAGTTTGGACCAACTCTAGGGAGTCCAGATTCCTCCTCTCAGTTTTGGTCACATTCTTAATTCAGGGAGAGATGCTCATTCAGCAAAGGAGAGATAACGAGAAAGCAGGTTTCCTTTCTGGCATCCCTGGCTCTGGCCAGGGCAAAATCAAAAACACCTGGCTTGAACACCTCTAGCATCCCTGACCTTGGGCAACAATGGATCTGTTCTAGGACTAGGGACATTTTATGGACTTTGATCCCAGGAAAAACTTTGCATTCATACCCTAAAACTGCCTGAGCAGTGTCTCTTGTCCTCATCAAAGCGATCCACAAGAAACCCCCAAAGTTTGAAGTCTACTTACCTGGTTCAATCCTCCTCACCCCAGTGCAGTGGCTTCCTCTTTCTGCAGACTTTAGTCTCACTTAATAACCCCCAAATCAGCATGTTTTTTACAATCTTACAGAACCAATATTTTACTTCCTTATTCAATATGTGTTTTAAAAAAATGTTTATGGACTAGATAAGACACATTCTGGGTAAAATGTTTGAAAACATATTTAATAAGGCATTAAAATATAAGGTATATAAATAACTCCTACAACAGTAATAAGAGAACCCATTAAAATAAGAGCAATATGTTTTAAAAGGTGTTCCAATGGAGAAGATACAGGAATGACTGAGAAGTTCACAAAAGAGTGTACATCTGTAATCATCAATGAAGTGGAAATTAAAATCATAACAAGGTTCTCTACACAATTACCCACAGTACTAGAACTGTAAAGACTGACAACCCCAAAGTCAGGGAGGATGTGGACCAGATACGCCTTGTATACCAACAATTCTATGCCTTGTTGTCACCCGAGAGGACCAAAGCATGTGCCTATAGAAAGCTTGGGACTAGAATATCAAATATTACTTAACCTAGCCTAAAACTGGAAATGTCCTAAACATCAGAAGGAACTTCATGGACAAATTGTGGTGTGTCTCTATAGAAGGAAATAGTACTTGGCAATAAATAAGAATCAGTTATTGATAAAAGCAATGATAAGAATGACTCTCAAATGAGCACTGATTGCTCTTCCAGAGGACCTGGGTTCAATTCCCAGCACCCACATGTCAGCTCATAAGTGTCTGTAACTCCAGTTCCAGGGCGATCTGACACCTTCACACCATTGTACAGAAAATAAAGTTTAGGAAAATAAAATAAAAAAGAATAATGGCTCTCAAAACAGCATTCTGGGTGAAAAAGGAACAGTGCATACCATTCCAAAGAAGAACATCCTGTTGCAAGGCTATGGAGGATTTCCAGGGGCGCAGCACCAGGGGACTGTCTGAATGGTAGTAGCACTCTATGCAAACATGTTTTGTATTATCTAGCAATTTGCTGCCCTCATAGACAGTAAGTATATATCTAAAATGTATGTGTTTCTTTGCATAGAACTGTTATGTCAAGAAAAACGTATCTGCAAACTAATACGGCACTCTGCTTGGAGTGGGGTGGTATGTTGATTGATACACAGCTCGCTTGGGCTCGGTCTCATTTCATTTTACTTCATTTGTGACTGAATCTTACAGCATAACCCAGGCTGCCTTGTACTTGGTATCCTCCTGCCTCAGCTTCCTAAGGGTGGTAATTACAAGTGTGTGTCACCAGGTCCAACAGTTGTTTGCTCTGGAATGTGTCAAATATTTCCATAAGGATAGAAAGGGACAAATAATTGAATAGCAATGTGCTCACAGTAAATAGAATAATTTTTAGTGTTTGGATCTAAGTAGGAGGGCTAGAAGGAGTCATTGTGTAAAATCAGTTGTTTTTATAGTAAAACATGGCAAATATGGACTACTGTAAAACTAACTGAGATGACAGAGAAACGCCCTGCTTATAAAGGAAAAGGGTTCATAATGATTGCCGAGGCCACTTCACAAAGGTCAGTGCTTTTTAAAATCACAGCCATACAAATAGCTTTTTCGGTTTTCAAAAGGGGAGCTCCAGGGGGCTCGTGCAGTCCTGCCTCCTGCCCAAGCACTACTTTCCTCCAGAGCTACAGTGAGAACAGCTTAAGTCAGTGATATTGACACAGGATGCAATCGTCAAGCATTATCGGCACAGCTCAGCAATCCCAGAAGAAGGTGCTGGGCAGGGCCTTTTACCACCACTGTGGTAGAGAAAACTGAAAGGAAAAAGATGCAGAGCTTTGTCATGTGACGCCACTAGCTGCCGTTTCTCTGTCAGACACTGTGGCTCTGAAACATATTTTTCAGACTTTTTGCCTGGTCTACGCTATCGCCTGCATCAGAATTTTCCAATATTTAGTTTTGGCTTCCTGAAACTATTACTGAAAGTTATTGTGGAAGTTATTCTGGGTGCAACCCAGAATAGCAATTGAATCAAAACCCAAGAAAGGCAGGTTGATGTTTGATTTCTCCTGGGGATGGGGGCGGGATGGGTTATCAGTACTAGGACTGAGCTACAGTGACTCGGTCCCATGTTCTCTTTCATTTTGCCCATGCGATTGAGCCAGAACGGAGAACAAAGGCTTGGGCTGGAAATACAGCTCACATGCTAGAGCCTGGCATGCAAAGGACTTTGAGTTTGATCCCCAGCACCGCATAAGCCAAGCCTGATGACACAAAGCTTGATGACACAAGCCTGTTGTCCCAACACTGGGGGAGCAAAGGCAAGGGACCAGGAGTTCAAAGACATCCTCAGGTGTTAGGAGCGTCTGTGTCCCCCCCCCTTGCTAGCTCCAGAAGCCCCCTACCCTTCACAGACACAGACAGACACAGACACAGAGCAGAGCTCAGAAGGGCAGGCACATCTCCAGCTCATTTGCAGAGGAAAGCCAGTTGTTTACTGATGCGGTCGGGAATGCGGTGAGTGTGGCTCTCAACCAGGGCTGGTATAACGGGATGTGCAGAGCAAGCCAAACATAGGGAGCCCTAGGAGGCAGGGACTCTGACTGTGCCCACCGATTTTATTCATTTGGTGCTTTTGTGCAACCGCCATACAGAGCCTCTTCATGGACTCCAAAGTTGTCAGGGACACACATTGTGGACTCATGTTCTAACATGTATGCAGTCTCTAATATGTATAGTCCCTATAAATTCATACATATATTCCATACTAAAGTATGATCTGATGGACACCCACACTGAGAGAGAGGAAAGATTATCACCCGGGAGGCACTCAGGGCCTGAACATGCATGTAACAATGCCTTTGCACCATCACTAGACATCAGTGAACCTTCCTTGGTCCTCTGCCAAGTAACCCACAAGTCCAGTTCCCAAAGCTGCTAGGGAAATAGTTTCTGCTGGGTGCCTCGAGCCACTGTCTGTTAACCAAGCTGTGACCTATGTCCTGGACCTCTGTCACAGGAAACTGTAGATTAGATTCCACTTTGGTTCATGGAAATACTTCTGATCAGTTCTGTCACTGGGACCTTCTAGCCTAGAAAAGCTATTTCCGTTCCCTCCACGTTTCTCAGCTTCGTTTGACCATCGATACAGTTTTGTATGCAGCACATGGCAAACATAACTGAAGCCGAATCTGGGTGCTGCCATGATGATCTGACATTTCCCCCTTACAGCCTAAGTCACCTGTGACTGTCCAAAGCCCCAGTGAGCAGCAGTGTCGCAACTCATACCTACAGTTTCCAAGACCATTTGGTGTAAAGTGAAAGTAGAAACCCATTGTTCAAACACAACCAAGATCCAAGAGAGTGACAATACAGGCTGAAAGCAAGCAGAGGACTCTCCCAAGTCTGAGCCCCAAGGGACTCCTCAGACTGCACACCTTAGGACCAGCCAGCCTGTGCTCACCCTCCCAGTTTCCCACTGAGGAAGATAAAACACCAACCACGTAAACTGAAATCAACAATACTAATAGAGCGAAGGTCTTTGTATTAGTAAAGGAAGGGCTGTCCTAGGCATAAATTGATAAAGTAACAAATAAAGGGTAGAGGTCCTGTTTAAATCATGGGCTAATTTTTAGAAAAGAATATTCTCTAAAGAAAGATTATGGAGAGCAAATTAAAACTGAGTCATAGATTAAAAATAAATAGGCTTAGTCTAAAATCTTTAGGCAAAGAAGGGACCTTTTGGGGTCAGACAACAGAATGGGTCTCTCTGCCAGAAAGACAGCCTGGATCCAGGACTTGAGCTGGCTCTAATGCCTGTACAGAGTTTGTGAGGAGCAGAGGTCCAGGTATTATAGACAAGGAACCATACTGACAGAAGGTATCTTGATGAAACCCCCTTGACACATACAGTATTGTAATTGTGAAACAGAAGAGAGAAGACATGAAGACCACTAGAGACAAGACCATGTGACTGATAAAGGAACAGAGGGAAGAGTTTGAAGCAGCTGTTTGTCAGAAATCCTCAAACCAGATGCTGAGAGACTGACACCTTTTCAAGTGTGTGGCACAGACCACCAACCGGTAGTGTATCTTTTGAAAATGAAGAAGAAAGATGTTCTTAGGGTAAGAGATCAATGGCGGAGTACTTGCCAATTATGAGCAAGGCTCTAGATTTGAGACCCAGTGAAGAAGGGCCAGGTGAATTTGGAGTTGTCTGGGGAAAAGGGACTGGTGCCTTTTAGGAAGGCTCCTTCTTGCTGGGTGTCCCTACTTCCCTCCCATCCCTGCTCCCCCAGGAGATTGCAATGTTTAAAAATGGCAGTAGGGGAAAGAGCCTATCCAAGCTGATAACTGGGGACCCCAGGAGCCTATAAAAAGATTGACCTAGGGATCTCAGGGCAGATTTCCACCTCTGGGGTCCCTCCCATCCCCTGGATAAGAGTTGTTTATCTGTTCTAATAAAGTTTGTAAGTCTCGCACTCTCTCTGTGGCTGGAGTTTCTTTGGTCACAGTCTATTCCTTTGCGTCCTGGCCCTCAGGAGCTGTACTTTCACTCTTGGGTGGGTGGTGGTTGCTGTAGCATTCAAACCTGAGATCGGTGGCCTTTCCTCGGTATCTGGGACACTTGAGAGTTCATCTCACATCATGCATAATGGGAGAGGCACCATTTTGGCCTCCCTGCCTCAGATCTTTGACTGTTACTCTCTGCCCGGGGGCCTCAGCAGCTGGCTGTTGTTTTCGCATCCCTGGCTCAGATCCCTACCTATCATCTTCAAAGGCCCATCACCCCCCAACTATCACCTCACCTCCCTGTCCAGTGGGACTTCTTTGTCTGTCCCACAGAACCAACTCAGAAGTACCCTACTACTACGTCCCTTCACCCAAGACCATGATAACACCAGCAACACACACACACACACACACACACACACACACACACACACGCAGGCACGCACCGTAAGAGCTCAACTTCACTGCTTGCCCACTTGCTATAAAATATCTTAAAGAGATT
Organism: Dicrostonyx torquatus; assembly: GCA_028555095.1. Lineage (NCBI taxonomy): Eukaryota > Metazoa > Chordata > Mammalia > Rodentia > Cricetidae > Dicrostonyx > Dicrostonyx torquatus. The sequence continues at coordinate 5,678,759 of JAQHUG010000053.1, read as the reverse complement.
CTTAATGCAAAAGGCATTTGATATCCTAGTCTTCCCAGGCATCTATAACAAAACACCATGATCAGAGCGACTCCAGAATTAGAGTTTATTTTCTCAGAGCAGTAGAAGCGAGGGAAGGCTGGCAGGGTGTAGGCAGATGACTGCCTCTCTCTGAGTCCTCTAACGATAAACAAAGCAAGCTTCATGGCGTCTCTTCCTTAAGAACTGCAGTACCATCAGACTCTCACAATATAACTCCTGAAAGATCCCCATATCCAAACACCACCACAACGGAAGTCCAGGATAAGTATGTGAGTTTGGGGGGAACACATACTGTCGCCTATGAGAACATCAGGCTGAAGTTTAGCGCTGCATCGAAAAGAAAACAAAAATGGTGAGCTGTGGAAATAGAATCCAGGAAGCTGTGCTCAGATAGACTCATGGCCTGCTGGGAAAGCGTCTGAGAATATATAGATATTGCTGAATGTGTGAATGAGCTAGACTAAGCACAAAGGATGATGGGATGTGGACTTCAAAAAAAAAACCTGAAACATAATTGTTTCCATAATGGGAACATTGTAGCTCATTTCTGCAACAAATTTAATGCCGATTTTATAAGATGAAAATTCTCACAGCAGGAACCTGGAGGCAGGAGCTGAAGCAGAGGTCATGGAGGGGTGCTGCTTACTGGCTTGCTCCTCATGGGTTCCTCAGTCTGCTTTCTTATAGAACCCAGGACCGCCATCCCAGGGATGGTACTATCTATCTGCATCTATCACTGATTCAGAAAATGACCCACAGCCAGATCTTATGAGTCATTTTCTCAATCAAGGCTCTGTCCTCTTGGATAACTCTTGCTTGTGTCAAGTTTATGAAAAACTAGCCAGGACAGCTGGCTTTGGAGAAAGCCACATTCAAGTGTGAGATTAGAGTTGGGATTGGGGTTAGAGTTTAGGTTAGAGGTTAGGGTTAAGATTAGGGGTTAGGATGAGGGGTTAGAGTTAGGATTAGGAGTTAGAGTTGGGGTTAGGGTTCTTCTTGCTACCTAGTTTCTCTAGGGTAGTGGACTATAGGTTGGTTATCCTTTGCTTTATGTCAAATATCTACTTATGAGTGAGCACATACAGTGTTTGTCACATACCTCTCTCAGGATGGTTTTATCTAGTTTGCATGCAAACTGCAAGATGTCATTGTTTTTTATCACTTAGTGCACTCCATTGTGTACCACATTTTCTTTATCCATTCTTCAGTTAAGGATATCTAGGTTGTTTCCAGGTTCTGGCTATTACAAATATGAACATATATCATATTTGCTATAAACACAGCTGAGCAAATATCTTTGTGGTATGAGTAAGCATCCTTTGTGTATATGCCCAAGAGTGGTATTGCTGGGTCCTGAGGTAGACTGATTCCCAGTTTTCTGACAAATGGCCACACGATTTCCAAAGTGGTTGTGTAAGTTTGCACTCCCACCAGTGATGAAAAAGTGTTCCTCTTACTCCACATCCTTTCCAGCATAAGATATCATCAGTGTTTTAGATCTTAGCAATTTTGACTGGTGTAAGATGGTATTTCAGAGTTGATTTGATTTGCATTTCCCTGATGGCTAAGGATGTTGAGCAATTTCTTACCTAAGAAAGACATACATGGACGCATAAAAATATTATTAAGACCAATTAGAATTCACACTACAATGAAGTATAATCTTAATCTTGTAGAGTGGAGTGAGGAATAAAAATGAATATACACAAAACTCACACATTAGAGTTGTCAAGCTTCTTCAGCAGATAAAGGTGCCTGCCCTCCAGCCTGATGACCTGATCCCAAGGTCTAAGTGATGAACAGAGCCTATGTCGTCCTCTGACCCTGATAGGCACACCACAGCCCATGAACATACACAATAAATAAGTAAACTAATGCAATAACTTTTTCAAACTATAGCCAGGTACTTGATAAGTCAGCATATCTTGTGTGCAGAGAGCCTACTGGTTCTTGCAATGACTTTTCAGACCCGTGCTGAAGAAAGTGTTGCCATCCTAACTGGTTTTTTTTTTTCACTTTATCAAACAGAGCCACACAGCTTCATGCACCACCCTGGAGATGAATGCAAGCATGACAATTCTCAATCTAAACTCCTTTGACAGCTTGTACCTCACACTTTGCAAATGCCTAGGGGAAAGAATGGCAGTGGGGCCTGTGTCCCATGTTTGAGAACAGTGTTCCTGTAGCTAACAACTAAAGGTTACCCATAGATCTTTGCCTGTTGTGTTGGGGACTTCATTTACATCTTCTTAATAAATGATAGAATAACTCGAACTGACATTTTCATTATTATCTTCAAACCACAATGCCAAAGGACTGCTAGTGACATGTCAATTATAGACTGCCATAGTTGGTCTCTGTCCATCTGTCTTCTGTTACTGGTACTGACATCACTACCAGCCCTGGCTGGTATTATTAAGAAATATCAATGATGGGCCTGTTATCAAGTTCATCAGACTTTGCTTTTAAGGCAAATTACAGAAGTTAAAGTTTGAGCCTCAAAAAAATCATCAATCAAGTATTACTAAGGATTTTCAGTTCCTGTACTTCAGCAGAATGTTAATGCTGTCACCTCTTAGCCACAAGAACTCAGGCATGAGGATCCTAATAACTCCTGAGCACCTCACATTCCCGCTTGTGGAGACTCAGTGCTGATAACCATGAGCCAACCAGCTAGTGGAACCCAGCCCGATTGCTGTGGCGGTAGTTGAGAGAGGAGAGAGAGAGAGATCCTAAATGTGAGTCAGACTCTATCTGTGAAGAAGAAAGAAAACAGGCTAGCTGCAGAGGTGGATGGCTACAGGCAGAAATGCTTGAAAGCACATTTTAAAAGCGCACTGACCTGCTCACTCAGGCCCTAGTTGCACAACGTAGAAGCTAAATAAGTATTGGGAGAGAGGGAAAAGGCAATGTTCTCTAAAGTTGTCAGTGCTGGTTGACAGCTGGGTCACTTCTAACCGCAAGAAGATCTTTAAGAAAGAAAGATGAGAAAGGGCTGAAGAGATTGAAGAGATTTCTCAGTGGTTAGAGCAGTGACTGCGCTTGTGGAGACTCGGTGTTTAGTTCCCAGAATCCATCACTCCAAACTCAGGGGATCGCATGTGCTCTCCTGGCACTGCATGCACCCCGTACAAAGACAAACGCACAGGTAAGACATTCAAACACCTAAAATAAAAATAAGTAAATCTGGGCTGGAGAGATGGCTCAGAGGTTAAGAGCACTTACTACTCTTCCCGAGGTCCTGAGTTCAATTCCCAGCAACCACATGGTGGCTCACAACCATCTGTAATAAGATCTGGTGCCCTCTTCTGGTATGCAAGCATACATGGAAGGAATGTTGTATATATAATAAATAAATAAATCTTTAAAAAAAAAAGTAAATCTAAATTTTTTTAAATTGGAAGTTGCTAATTCCAGCATTGTTCTACTTTGTCATTACTAACTAAACTTCAGTACTGGCAAAGAGCACGGATTAAGTTTGGCACCATATTTGGACTCATACCTGTCTAAAAAGCAGCCACTGCAAGTTACCACCTAGTGTACCCTCACCTGTTCTCATAAAAACTGCTCCATCAGCATTCTTCTTTGGGATGAGATAGACAAACCCAGCTGAGTTCAATCAAAAGGAACGGAAGCAAGACACTGCTTCACCTGCGAGGAAGCAATGACTCAGACATGCAGACACACACAGAGACATGCATGGACACACTTATGTGCGTGCGCGCGCGCGCACACACACACGTACACACCTGTGTTGAAAATGTGCGTCTTGCTTATGCTCTATCATGTCATTTCCCCTCCTTCCTTCTGAGTTCTCCTGAGTCTCCCTTACAGTTTTCTTGGGTCCCAGAAACAACAGGCCTGATTGATGGATACGTGATGAGAAAGAACCAAGCAACCCCTAAGCAGCAGATGTCTTCTAGGGTACCAAGTCCCTCATGGAGATCCTGAATACCCATCTCATGTCATGATCAACCAGGCCTTGGGCAGTACCAAACAACCTGCTGTCATGGTAATTCCCAATCCTTGCCTTTGTTTTTCTCACCTATGCAACTCCGACTTGCTAGAAGCACTCTGGAGACAGAGTGGGCATTACCCCCCCCCCCGATCTGGCCCATGCTTTGATTCTTTCCAGCTGCTCAAGTTGTATGGAGCTTTTTAATCCACTGGGACTCCAGTGAGGGCCTGGTCCAGAGCTGTGCATCACCCAGCCGTAGAGTGGAGTGTGCTATCACTGTTCTTGAACAATATTCAGCAAAGTCACGGTCGCTTCACGGTGAGGTCATACTTCTTTCAAAGTCTGGATGGCAGCACTAAGCATGCACAACGCTCTCCACCAAGGAGGAACTTTCTGGAACTGCATAGTCCTTCATCAACATCCACAGTACTCAGTACATATTTCATGCATACATCCAAATTCAAGCACTCTCTGGCTGTATCGAATTTTCTACAAAGAGTTTACTCATAAGGCAATGTGATATGAGCAATAAAATAGTAACCTTTCAACTTTATTTTATATATATATTTGCCTTGTTTGTTTTCCACAACATATTGATGATGTAAGTATTATCATCTTTTCATTCCACACCTGGGGAAATGACGCTCAGCTATAACATGTAGTCCTTCGCCCAAAGGCAAACAACAATTGGGAGGTAATGGAAGCCAACATCCAGTTGGATTTCCTTAACCACAATGCCAAGGCTCTCAACTGCAGGTAAGATACAGGGTCCTTATTGATCCTTCACACTGGGAGAAATACAGCTCCACAGAGACTAATAAAAGCACATTTAGAAGAAGGTTAGTGGTCCAAGGTCCCATTGCACTAGAAAGCCCAGGGCATTACCTCTGACTTCTGTAAGTAGGAATTCCACATGTTCACCAAACCCATGCATCCTATTAAATATGCATTCAGAAAAGCAACCTCATCCACAGCAAAGGCTGATGGCAGATTTATGATGGTTTTGAGGTTTAGATGGACAGCACTCACTGTGGCTAATAGGTGCCTACTTTTGTCTATTGCTCCTACAATAGGGTCTTTCTAATCTACTTAGGAGAGTGAAAACCCAACAGAGGAGATGCAAACAAACTGCCTACATCAAATATTATAGCTGGCCTTGGATGGTCTACTAAGTGGTCCTGAGACAGACACTGCCCCAGAGTGCTACTGACTCTTTCTAGTGAGGCCCCAGAGGATTCTCTTCTGGAGAACTTGCAGTTAGAATAAGAAATTCTTCATCACTGCCAGTCTGAATGCTCCAGTTTGGTTGAATCCTACAGAGATTAGGATGTGGCCTTGGGCCATTGACTTCACAGCTCCTGCCAGAGCCTCCCCAGCCAGAACCAGGCAGCCCTCACTCCTTCATTGTCCATGCTCACTAGCAGATCTTCAAGCTCATGCTCTCTCCACCAGCTCTCTCCTTCACCTTCCACACGCTGTGGTACCGTGGGATTCACCACCCACACCAGAGTACATCTAAGAGTAGAAAAAGCAGGCTGTATTAGAAGCTAGATTCCCAGCACAAAAGACAAATCTGCAACCATAGACCCAGTCACCCAGTGAAATACCCACAGGATTTCCGACCTGAAAATAAAATTACAATTACACTGTGTATCTTTTCAGAGACTTGATTAATTCCTTACTGTGGTCGTTTGAAAGAAACTAGACCCTACAAGTTCAGAGGAAGTGACACTATTAGGTGATGTGGCCTTGCTGGAATAGGTCTGGCCTTGTGAGAGGGAGGGAGTCACTGAGGGTAGGCTTTGAGGTCTCTGAAGCCCAAGCCTGCCTAGTGGCTCACAGTTCACTTCCTGCTGTCTGATGATCCAGATGTAAGCTCTCTGCTTCTTCTCCAGCACCATGTCAGCCTGCACATTGCCATGCTCACTGCCAAGACAATAACAGGCTAAACCTCTGAAACTGTAAGCCAGTCCCAATTAAATGTTTACCTTTATACAAGTTGCTGTGGTCATGATGTCTCTTCACAGCAATAGAAACCCTAACTGAGACACTTCCCCTTTCACTACCAAAATTCTAGGAACAGTTGTGAACAATACCACTTTGATGTATCCACCTCTTCCTTCCTCTCTGACACACCATTCAACAAAATGACTTTCTGCCTCCCCGGTCCCTATTCTCCTCCATCCCACCACTCCGCTTTTTCCTCATGTAGCTCCTATGCCCCAAGCCAACAGAGTCCTGGAGACCTCACTGTGCCATCTGCCCCCTTCAGTGACAGATACTTTCAAATATTTGGGAAATGCCACCCTCTGCAGATTAGAATGCAGCTGTCCTTTCTAGGTGTGATTACGATTCCTCTCGGCCTGAGCCCTTCTGAATTCTGGGCCATCAACACCTTCCTTGCTTTGTTTGTTCTGGTATTGCCACCACAGTCATTGAGAAGAGACTCTGCTTTTGCCCAGACTGTCTGTCTCCCTCATCTTTCCAAGCCCCTCACCTGCCTTGGCTTTATTAACTTCTTCATTCTGAATGCTACAGGCATAGTCAGAGGTAACAACATCTCCTAAGTCCTCACTTCTAAATTTTTATCAAGTTCCTTTCTTTCATCTTGACCTTGTGTAGTCTTTCATCTTGACCTTGTGTAGTGGATTTTTTTTTGTCGACCCAAATAAAGGATTTTACATTTATCCTGGTTACATTGGCAACATCTTAATTTCAGCCCTATTTCACAGCCTGTCAAGACCCTTTTGAGCTGTAATGCTCTCATCTATCATGTTAACTCTTCTTCTATTGAGTTATCTACAAATTTGATAAGCATCCCTTACATGATTTTCTCTCTTTTGTGTCAACTTCAGCTGGACGACAGCCGATTTTTCAAATGTAAGTACTAAAACACTCCCCTGTCTCTCAGGTGCTCTGTGTGACAACATGTGTCATCAGGGGTTCTTTGTGTCCCCATGCTACGGCCATTACTGCTGTCATTTAGAGCAGTGAATCTCAAACTTTAGTGGGTTTGGACATCACCTGCCACACTTCCTAGAATGCTAATTCACGGGCAGAAGTTTCCAGAAGCCTGATTCTATAAACTGGAAAGAATCCAAGAATGGGCGGGTACCTTGAACAATCTCCAAGCTCTAAAAATAATCACCAACCGGCATTCCAGTCACCAACTGCAGCCTTTCTGACTCCGTGGGGACTGTGCTGGGGACACAGACACATGGTGCTTCCAGACTGCCTTCTCAACTTCCGGGACCTTTCAGAAATAACCCATTCCTAGACTCAACTAGTCTTCATTCAGATTTTCTCGGGAAACTCACCCTGTATGCAAACAGAGTGGCTCCTTGGAGGGCCAGTGACTCAACATGGCACCGTTTAATGAGGTGAATACATTCAACTCTCTCATTCATGTTTTTAATTTAAATAGATTCGAGGCAATTTTTACTCTTCCAGTCTACATTTACGAAATATTATACCAACATTATTCAAAGCAATTTCAAATAGTTCTGTACCTTATTTCTAGCTTTTCTCACTGTAAATCCCATGTTGTGTTTATTTTAACTCAGCATTATTTAATTTGCTTTAAATCTCATGGTTCTGGTGTGTGTGTGTGTGTGTGTATGTGTTTTATCCTTGTTCTTTTTACATATTCTTGAACTCATCTGTTTTAAAATATTTTAAAATAAGTCACTTTGATAGGTTTATTTGGGGGTTATTTTTGTTTGTTTGTTTTTGTTTTTTGACAAAGAGTATCATGTAGCCCTGGCTGGCTAGAATTCAATTCCAGCTAAGAATGATCTTGAAATTTCCATCCTCCTGCCTCCACTTCCGGGGATTGCAGGTATGCATGCCCAAGCCTGTTTCACGTAGTGCTGAAGGTCAAGCCAGGGCTTCATACGTGTTAGGCAAGCACACGACCAAGTCAGCTAAGTCTCAGACCAATAGTCACCTTTTCTTAATTTTAAGTTGGTAGGTATTTTGAGTTTAAGCCTGAAGACTGCTTTGTCTATTTCCATTTTTTAATTTTCATTTTTATTTCACTTGTTTGCATACAAGTCCATGTGTATGGGTTCACTTGTACATGTGTGTAGAGTTCAGTGGAGTGGGTGTCAAACTCAGGTTCTCAGGTTTGAGTGGCAAGCACCTTACTGACTGAGCCATATCCCAGCCCCATGTGTTTAACTGTTCTCGTCTACATTTTTTTCAACTTTGGTTCCCACAGCTCAACTGCTTGACCAAAGAGAAGGGGTGTAAACCTTAGGACTGTTCAAGTTGGAAAGAACCCATATACAAACGGCAAGCACCAAAGCTTCCCAGACCCACTCCTCAGTCTTCTCCTTTTTCATCCCAAAGGCCCAGGACATTCCCAAGAGGTCTCCAGCCAGGGGCCTTCAAATAATGTCTCAAATATCTTATGTCGCTTTTGGCTTGCCATTAATCTGTTAAATAAAACAGTTTCTTAACAACCTGTGTTGATTATGCATTAAGAAAACCACAGAGGTTGCACAAAAATGTGTCAGTATCCCACTAAGAAATGGGAGAAAAAAAAAAAGAGAGAGACTTCCTCTTGGAATCATTTGACAAAGATTAAGCCTAAATTTGAATTCTCCGCTTCGCTCCTTGTGTCTTCTGCCTGTAGTTTGTGGTTACTGGCTGAGCTCTGTTTGCTGTCTTTGTGTGTGAATCTATGACTGACTGTGTGTTGTGCATCTGTGTGTGTTAATCTATAACTATGTGTTGTGTCTGTGTGTCTATGTGTCTATGACTCTGTGTGTGTGTCAGTCTATGACTGACTGTGTGTTGTGGCTATGTGTATTTATGTGTACATGAATCTATGCCTGTGTGTTTTGCCTGTGTGTGTGAGAGAGTCTATGGCTGTGTGTGCCTGTGTGTGTGTGTGTGTGTGTGTGTGTGTGCATGCATGTCTTTGACTATCTGTGTGTTGTGTCTGTCTGCTTTGCCTGTCCCTAAAAAGGGCTTTGCTCTAAATTTTGAACAGCACAGATAACACCATAGGAGAAAGAAATGAAAGACAACTTTTGCAGAAATCTTAACAGGGCTTTACGAGGAAAGAAGTTACTTCAGTGACCCAGAACAGCATTCAGAACCTCATACAGATGTTATCAATGTTGTTGTTAAGAGTGAGAAAGAATGTGCAGTTGGATGGGGGAAAGAAAGGGTCCTGGGGGAACCAGGGAAGAGAAAGAATGTGACCAAAACATGTCTGAAAAAAAATTAATACATGTTTTTTAACTTCATGGTCTCCACATTGTCCTCCGTGAATATTCTCACTCTTCAGTGAGCATCTAAGGGATAATGCATACAGCAGTTTAATGTTGTACTCCTCAAAAATGACCAGAATATGGTTAGTCTGTGTCCTCAGTTTACTAAAGGTCCTTGTAACTAGAGCATGAAGTTAAACTACTAATAAAGTTAGCATCTGTAGGTGAGAATTGGAAAGGCTGACAAGCACAGAAAAGTGAATCCATCTTCACTTGGTGGTAAGCTAAGGGGATGTTGTGAAATAGAAGGCATATTGCCCTCCAAAGATAATTTTCAGTCTTTTCTACTATATAAATACATTACTGAGGGAGGAAAAAAAATACAAGGTTACCACAACTTCAATCTGGGGAAAGCCAGAAGTGCAAAAGGGAGATGTTACACCTGAATCAATCACAATGAAACATCCACAGAATAATTAACTCTGCCACTTTCAGGTCTACCTACCACAATAAGCTCTTTGCAGAATGAAAACATACCTGAATTAATAATTCAGGTCTACCTGCATCTCATTAATAATTCAAGGTGACTACCTGCATCTCATTAATAATTCAGGATGACTACCTGCATCTCATTAATAATTCAGG
>JAQHUG010000053.1:5653785-5667933 GCA_028555095.1 Dicrostonyx torquatus | reverse complement strand
TACCTGCATCTCATTAATAATTCAGGACTACCTGCACCTCATTTTGATGAGACCTCCCTATCTACTAAAAGTCTCATCTATACCCACAGTGCAATCCACTCGAGGCTTTTCATACTGATGTCCTCTTAATGGGAGGGAGCCTAGGAGTGAGTCAATAATGTTCATTTAGAAGTCCCAGTTTATCCTCTGTCTCTCAGCAAATAACCTCTGGAAGTCACTTAACAAATAAATATACCCTTTTCCTGAGGGACCCAATCAGCAATCATATGGATTTTCTTCTCTGGTCAAGTTCTAGCTGTCAATTGAAATTTGTAAAGGGAAACTGGGAGGAAGTTAGAAACAAAGATGGTAATTACCCAGCTAGTCTGGGCTTTGTATACAGCTTGCACCTGCCAGGCACACCTCAGAATGGTTTGTTTCCATTGACAAAATTGACAGGTGATTGCTAACGTTCTTTGTTCTGTTCTGATGTGTAGACAGCCTCAGGAAGAAGTAAGATAAAGATGCTGTATGATGCCGGACTTAAAGTAAGTACGCTGTTCAAAACTGCCCATCAAATTCAGAAGGTGGTCCTAGTTTATTCCTTTGAGTGAGCCATTCCTTTCTCTTGAGGGATCAGTTGGCTGTGAACTAAGACAAGAAAAGTCAGGAGAAAGTCCCAAACAGAAAACAATCCCTTCTATACATTAGTTGCACTTTTGCAGGAAGATGCCAGATCTAGAGTCACAGATTTTCTTCTCACAAACACCAAGGCGCTGGCATCTATAGACGACCAGAGCCTTAAGGGATGGGGCAAGGTCTCAGAATGCTTTCTGGCCCTAAAAGCCTTGTTTGTGTTTCTTTGTTACATTCTTTGTCCCCAAGCCTCACAGCCCAGAAAACAGAATAGCTGGGTGCCCGAGAGCCATGCGCTGTGGCGTCTCAGCAAGGCACGGCTCTTGTCTTCTTCGACTTCTTCACAGTAGCCTGCCTGCCGGACTCACAGCTCCGTGGATTCCATTACACACTCCGCTGTTTGTGTTGGCAGCTCTAAATCATTAGGAGGGGCAGCGCGCTACAACAATGAAGTTAGCCGGCCCCTCGACTCAGCACAAGACAAGCCCGAATACCTACTTCCATCTGTGACTAAGACCTCGGAAATTGTGCTTCTCAATCGGCTCACTTTTGCATCGCGTCAAAGGGAAGGTCAGTAATTTTCTTGACAGATTTAAAAGTAAGCTGCCTAGCCCCGGATTCTAGGAGCTCAACCCTGCCAGCCCTCGCTGGGCACCTCTAACGCAGCTCCACTACAGCTTCCAGCTGCTTTTCAGAAAGGGCAAAGGACAGACAGAATGGCTCTTCGACCCCTGAAGCAAGGCGCTTTCCACCTGAAGCAGAGGCATGTCTAAACACACAGGCACACTCGTCGTGGTGAGGTGCAGGACCATACCAGGCATTCGGACTTTGGTTTCACAAACTCTTAAATAAGAGTCATTTCCAAATACGTCATTGTCAGTCCACACCTGTAGCCAGTAACCCGTTATTTCTAAAGGGGAAATGAGCCCCGTTTTGCAAAGCTTTGTCCTGCTTCATTGAGGATCCTATGTTTTACGCTGCACAAATGAATTATAGGTTAGCGCTTTTCACTCTTTGAAGAGCACACATACCTATTTCCAAAATGTACATGCATACATTTGTTTAAAAATAGCAGCCTTCATTATCATAATGATTCCCCCTGTGTTCCGAGGGCTGGGAATTAGTGGCAAATGTAAATGCAATCAAGGGCACCACCATGCTCTTAACCTGGCAAGTGAAAGCCACTTAGGTCTTCCATCATGCGGCAAGGCCAGTCGGCATCACCAAAGAGGCTCAGGGGGAGACTGCCATCTGACATTTTTTTCCACATTTGTCTCATTTGATAAGAGCAATCTCGTTCTTAATGTCACATGTAGGTACAATCGAGGCGAACAGTGCTGACAAAAGTCAGCATTGGTGCTTTCCTAAGAGATGCGTTGCCTAGAGATAGCAAAACTATGAGAATGTGATGGTCCACCTCTATAAGTCTACCCAGCTCTAGAGGCACGAGCACCGAGAGAGGCATGTTCACAGCATCGCTGTATACAACAGGGAAAAGAGGAAATAGATTTAACAAAATAAAAGGCAATAGTCAATACACATGGTATGCAAACAAAATTTAACAAAATCATTTAAAGTAATTATATGTCTGGGATGTCTGATATACTTGAGAATATTTGAAGTGAAGAACATCTTGTAAAGTAATACATTTTATATAAAATGTATTCATGCAACAAATGTTTACTGAGTGTATGCTAAGTGAAAGACATCACACTATAGCAGAGGTCACCTGCTATTAACTACTAAGCACTTGTTGCTCTTAGAGAGGAACTAATTTGTTCCCAGCCTCCATACGGTGACTCACCACCATCTGGAACTCCAGTTCAGGGGATCAGCTCGATTATAAATCCACATCATAATCCACACAGTAAATAATGGGTCTCCGCACAACTGCACAACTCTGCCTCTGTAATATGAAAAAATAGCACCACGCAAAATGCAAATAAATGCGCTTCAATAAAACTTTATTTACAAAAAAAAGGGGGGATGAGACGCTGAATAAATTCAGGTGCTGCTGGTAACTGGCTAGACTCTATTCTAGACAGTTGGAATATACAAGTAAAATAAAGCACACCTCGAGTTCTAGTGTCATGAATTATATGTTATATAGCTGTTTGTTTGCATATGTGAGCAACAGATGGTTCCTAGGGTGGATGGTCACCAGTCATTCTTAAGTAAATTACTGGGGACTGAGTCAGTCCCTAGGATGCAAAGCCACGAGATGTATGACCTGCCCTTACACAGTGCATGGTCTTGTGACAATGACAGATGAAAAAGCAAATAAAAACAATGCCTACAACATGCTAAAACTGACAACAAGGGACGGGGATAACCAGCACGCTTGTACCTGCGTGGTGAAATGCCTAATGAGTTTTCCTTTCTTTCCCCTGCCATTTGACGGCATTGTAATAAGTATGTATTATTGTTTCAGAAACAATAAAACTGGTCTTAAAAAGTTGTAACTAATGAAAATGGATAAAGTTGATTTGTGTTTTCATCTGAACACGTAATCCTTGTGGATTTAGAGCTGCACCTGCTCCATGGTTTTATAGGAGGGATCAGTTGTTTTGAAAATGTCTGTCTAGAATAGTCTTACAATATCCGAAAGAAATACACAAACAAAAGTCTTTGTCTTTGGAATACGGATGAGGAACATAGTGAGGGACCAAAGAACCCTAACTCTCCTTTCTCTCCTTAATTTCAAGTATAAAACCAAGAGTTTATGGGATATATAAGAGCAATAATCCACATACTGACAACCTTTGACAACAATGGGTCTTTAAAAATTATTTTTATTTTTACTTTGAAAGGAAAACAACAAACACAAAAAACCACATGTTTTACCCAAAGCAAGGGCCAGCCTTGGCCCTCCATTCTGGGAAGTCTTTTTCTCTTTTAAGTGTTTCTGTTTACAGATAAGTCTGGCCAGTCTTTGGTTGGGAGCTGACCATGATTTAGGCGGGAACATTGGGTATCGCTTGATATCATGACTGACTCCAACCACATGAGCAACCAATCAATGGCATACTAAAACTGGATATCGTGGGACTGGAGAGATGGCCCAGTGGTTTAGGAGCACTTGCTGCTCTTAGAGAAGACCAAGTTCAGACTCCATGGTGACTTAAAACCATCTGGAACTCCAGTTCCAGGGGATCCAATGCCCTCTTCTGCACTCCTCAGGCAATAGGCATGAATGTGGTAAAATACACATTATATATAGGCAAAACACATAAAATAAAAAAATTAGTAAATTGTAAAAAAAAATTTAAACTGGACACTACAGCTTAAATGAAATTCCCTGACTGGCAATACTACAAGGAACATATTTAAACCACAATGATTCCTTGAGCATCTACATTCTGTCTTCTGATGACTGCTTTTGACCCATGTCCTTTTTCTGTGATATGGCCTAGCATTGAGTTCTGAGGGTTTCAGTGAGTTTTGTGACTCTTTCTAATAGATTGTGGAACCAGAGAATATGTGGGGGAACTCCCTTGTCTTAAGGTTTCTATTGGTGTGAACAGACACTATGACCACAGCAACAGTTATGAAGAAAAACATTTCATTGAGGTGGCAGCTTACAGTTTAGAGATTTAGTTCATTGTCTTCATGAAGGAGAACATGGCCATGGCGACATACAGGCAGGCATGGTGCTGGAGAAGGAGCTGCTATAGCTTGATCCTGCAGGCTACAGGAAGTAGTGTATATCACTGGGTATGGCTTGAGCATACATGAGACCTCAGAGCCTACCTCCACAGTGACATGCTCCAACAAGACTACACATAATCCAACAAGGCCACATCTCCTAATAGTGCCACTCTCTTTGGGGACCATTTTCTTTCAAGCCACCACATTCTAGCCCCTGATCACCTAAGGCTTGAAGCCATGATAATAATGTAAAAATATTTTAAGTCCAACTCAAAGGTCCTATAGCCTATAACAGTCTCAAACTTTTTTAAAATGTAAGATTTCAAGTCTCTTCTGAGATTAATGCGATCTCCTAACATATAACCCTCATAAAATCAAAATCAAAGAGAAGATCACATATCTCCAACAAATAATGGCATGGGATACACATTACCATTCCAAAGTGTAGGGAAGGGAGCATAGTGAGAAAATGCTGGACCAAATCAAGACCAAAAACCAGCTGAACAAACTCCAAATCCTGCATCTCCATGTCTGATGTCAAAACACTCCAGATCTCCAACTCTTTTGAGGTTTGTTGACATCTGTCTCCTTTGTCTAATGTAGAGTTAGATTTCTGCCCATCTCTGCATGCATATGGCTTAACCATTAAGGGAGTGTCTATCTAAAAGTAGACAATAGCAGTTGACTGGCTCTAGATTTGCTCATCCACTTCACTTGACTCAAGGATAAAGGCAGGTTTTCAAGGACATCTGTGAACTTTCACATACCCTGTGTAAAATGAAGACAGAGGCTCTAGATCTACCCTCCTTTCAGTTACCCACTGGGCAACTGCGGGTGCAGGTGACAAGATCACCACTTCTTAGCAAAAGACATCCCTGGGTACCTAATATAAGTCCCCAGACCTTGCAGTTCATCCCACAACATGCAGGGAACATTAAGAGACAAAGAAGGAAAAGGCAGTGAACCACAGAGACCATCTCTCCTATCTGCAATAACCCTCTGGGCCTTTCTCCCATTGATTCCTCTGGGAATTCATCCGGTTTAAGAGACAAAATAAGAGCCCCATACATTCATATCTGACAAACATGCTCACTCACCTAACGCCAGAGCAAACACTTTCCTACTTTACCTATGAATTCACATTGGGAAAAAAATTCTCCCCTAAAATATACAAGGCGAATAAGAGGCTACAGAGATGACTTAAGAACGTAAGTACTTAAGAACATCTGCTGAGCTTGCGTGAGAACCTGTGTTTGAATCCCAACACCTACTGGGATGGCAAGGCTGAGTGAACACCTGTGACACCAGTGTTGTGGGGGCAGAAGCACGAGATTGCTAGGCCTTGCTGTCCACTAGCCCAGCTTCATGTGCAGGGAGAGACCTCCATGAGACAAAGTGGGGAGTAATAGAGAATGACATTCAATAGCCTACCTTCTCTGTCTACATTCATGCACACACACACACACACACACACACACACACAAAATCACTGCACTTTCTTACTGCCAAAAACAAATTTTGTCAAAATATTTGGCCAACACTATTTAGTAAATAAAAAAGCACATTTCAAATGTATT
Source organism: Dicrostonyx torquatus (assembly GCA_028555095.1). Taxonomy (NCBI): domain Eukaryota; kingdom Metazoa; phylum Chordata; class Mammalia; order Rodentia; family Cricetidae; genus Dicrostonyx; species Dicrostonyx torquatus. The sequence continues at coordinate 5,662,093 of JAQHUG010000053.1, read as the reverse complement.
TTCTGATTTAGGTTTTTTTAAAAAAAAAAATGTATCTGCATGCTTAAGGCTCCAAGACTCTAGAAGCAGCAGCAGCAGCAGCAAACCTGGGTTTCCTAGCATGACCGGGCTGTGCAGCATGACTGCACATAAAAGAGTTTCAAAAGATACAACCTCCTAACCTTGTAAGTAGGGTTACAATTCTGCATTTAGCTCCATGTTGTCAGTGATTGGAAGCTGAACACCTGGGTTAAATACATTCTGTTTTTCTTTGTTCAAAGGAACCACAGAGACTGCATCGTCCTGGAAGCTTGGTGTTTACAAATCCTGAGTGATGACCACAGCTTAACTTCTTAGGAGCAACACTGGGCTTTCAACAGGGGCAGTGTCTGGTCTCTTTAAGGTATAAGAACTTGATGCAATATTTAAGGCTCACTCCATCATCTCCTGAGATTGCCCTTGTAGCTCTGGTAGTCATAAGTCCTAGGTTTTCCAGTCTATCTTAATATGAAAAAGAACTTAGACAAATTAACAGCCTGGTCCTCCACCGACAACTGAGTCCAGAAGGCAAGCGTATTTCTGCCTCGGCAGAGACGCCCCTCCAGGATTCATCTCTTGTTTGCCTTGAGGGCTTACGAGCATCACAGTTCAACCTCTCAAAACTCAGTCTAGCTCTGGGTTTGTCCTTGACCCCAGCTCCAGCGCCTGACACTTGAAAAGATCAGGTGCAATTCAATTATGAAGTCGTGCCTGACTTTTGAAGTGTAAATCCACCGCACTTGAAAATGGCAAGTGTAAAATCCATTCTTAAAAAGCACTTGACATTTTCACATCCGGCTTTACAGCCGTGGAAATGTGAGGATGCTCACGAGAGACAGCCGAGAGAAGATTTAAAAAGAAGAAAGGAAAGGGGTTCTAATATTTGATCAGAAGTGGGAGTCTAATTTTTGGCTCTCTGAGTAGAAAATAAGAACTTCTTTATTAGCTCGGCTTTGTGAAGCTCGTCTCTGTGAACTGACTTCTTTTCCCCCTAATGATGCCTAACTGCTGGTTTATACACCTAAAATTTCCTGCCTTTCTCTCCTTTAGGACTCCACGGGTCAGTCTGCCTTTCACGCCACTGGGATGTCACAGTTCACCCCACTGTCTTTGTTCCGTGCTTCATTGTATGGACCCGGAGTCTGGCGAGCCGTGCCTGGAACAGACCACACAGTAAATTTGTGAACCATACAGTCTGTGTTGAGGGTTGTCACAGCCTGAAAGCAGCCACAGGGAATATATAAACAAATGAGCTTGATGTGTTTATTAAGACAATCATTTATGGGCACTGAAATTTTAATTTCGTATGATTATACATTATCATATCATTCATCTTTTGAGCATTTTTAATCCTTGGAACCCATGAAAGTCATTCTTACTAGGTAGGCAGGAGGATGAGATTTGGCTCTGGATCACATCTTGCCAACTCCTGTGTGATAGTTAATCTTCATTGGCAATTTGACTGGATTTAGAATCATCTAGAAGACACTCCTCTAAGCATGTCTGATGGGTGTTTCCAGGAGGATTTAACCAAAAAGAAAAGACTTACATTGAATGCAAGCAGCAGCATCCATGGGCTACAGTCCTAAGACTGAATAAAAAGGTGTGCTGTCTAGATTTATGTCAACTCGACTTAAAACAGCAAGAGTCAGTTGGGAAGAGGAAACTTCTATTTTAAAAAAAAATCCCCCTATCAGATTGGCCTGAGGGCAAGGCTGTGGTGCATTTTCTTGATCGATGGTTGCTGTAGGATGTTACCACTCCTTGTCATGTGGCCCTGGGGTGTATAGGAAAGCAGGCTGACTAAGTCACGGTGAGCAAGCTGGTCAGCCATGTTAGTATAAGGTCTTTGCATCAGTTCCTCCTCCAAGTTTCCTGCCTTGATTTCCTGCTCTGACTTCCCTCAGTGATGGAGTGTGACCAAAGCGATGTAAGCTAGAATAAACCTTTTCCTCCCCAAGCTGCTTTTGGTCCTGATGCTTGTTACATCAATAGAAATCCAACTTAAACTAAAGAGGAGAGGGGAGCTGAGGACCAGCATCCTGTCCTTACTTCCTTATTAGGGACAGAGTAACAGCTGTCTCGTGCCCTGTTCAGTGCCTTCCTCACTGTGAGGTGGAGCAAAAATAAACGCATCTTCAGGCTGCTCTGGTCACAACAACAACAACAAAAGTAACTAACAGTATTCACACAAGCAGCAGCAGCAGCATGTGGGGACATTGAAACTGCAGGATCTCGACTCTGCCTCCTGCATTTCTGAATCACCTGAAGTCATTGATTCTTCTCTGACTGGAAAGGTTGCAGATCATGTGGATCCATTTACAGGAAGTATAGAGAAGGAAAGCCACAGAGACAGAGCGCAGAGCAGTGGCTGGCAAGGCTGGGTGGAGAGTGAGGACTGGGGAGTGACTGCATCAGGTCTCCTTGGTGATGAGGTGACAGTTTCACAACACTGGAAAGATGCCAAAAATTACTGAAAACGGTTCATAATTAATGTCATGTTAGACTTTACTAATAAAATGCATTCCCCAAAAGCTTCCTTTTTTGGAAGCTTCTCTAGTGACTGATGGGCACATTAAAATTAGAGAAACAGCCTCTACAGATTAAAAAAAGGAGCAAGTAATTTTCATCTGGCTGAAAGGAACAATGGGTATTACATAAGGGAAAACTTACCCCATCGATGCTGATTCATTTGCTAACATAATAATTAATGGATATTTAAATATCACTGAAATATTTTAAGTCCCTCACATGGATATTGTTGAGTCTCACTAAATCTCTAATTCCAGAAAGTTATCAAATGCCTTTCACCCATTAAATCTAAGTTTATGTGATGCTTGTCTTGCTCCCCAGTTCCACTATTTCTTCCTATTATTTATTCAACTATAACATTCTTGAAATTTCCTCAACTTTCACAGATTAACTCTCCAGCAGAAGTGCTGCCCTACTTGATATTCAGTATATATTTTCTGGTGACAGCTTTATGGTACAATTAAATTTCATACATTTTTTCAGCCTTCCTTGAATATGCATTAGAAACCTAACCATCATAATTCTCAACCAATTGGCTTGATTTAACTAGCGAAGCTCACTTCTCATGGGGCCACAGCATTTCCGTACATCCCATGCCTGCACACACTCCATCCACCTGCCCAGAGTTATCGACTCTTCTGGCAGGGAAAGAAAGACACAGAGCCCTGGCATTCAGAACAGAAGTTCCACGAGAAAGCACTTTGAAGGATTCTGGTTTAATCTGCTACACTGCAGCGGCGCTGGCACAAGCCAGGTCGCAGAGGAAGCTGGACTGTGCTTAGCAACAGCAGCATATCCGACTCCACTATCAGAGTTTAACATGCAAGAAATTGTTATCAGAACTTAGCACAGAAGAAAAAACCCTGATGTTTTGATGGACTAAGTAACTTAATAAGGCTCATTTGGATGCAAAAAATAAATGAGCATCAAGTTAACATTAACTTTTAGTGCTTGCCATTTTATGTTAATTCGTGTTTTTAAATTGTGGCTGATTCTTTGCAATCAGCCTATGGCTAATTATATCTCCAAAATGTAAATCTGATAGAACGCTGGGACCAAAGAACAACAAAAAAATATCCAACAAAGACCTTGGAGACTCAGAACTGCCACTCAGTTGACAGCCAAGATTCCAGTCTACAGAGAAAACCAGGCTTAGAATGACTGTCAACTGTTCTTCCTCGGCAATCAAAGCTGAGTTTGCTTAACCATGGGAACCATATTGATGGATCTTGTTTGCAGATGTTCCTGCTGGTATTTTTCTTTGTAACTGATGGCTCTGCCCTGAGGCTCGAGAAAGATCTCTGTGTAAGGTAGATGTAGACTGGATTGTAAGAAATAAATCTAAATACATCTAAATTATGAAATGTGCTATTCAGTACTTTCTACCTCCCAACATTGAGTCCCCTTTCTCTTCAATTCCAGGTAAAAGAGTATTCAGACCAACCCTACGAAGAAGTGGTCCTAGCTGGGCGGTGGTGGCGCACACCTTTAATCTCAGCACTAGGGAGGCAGAGGCAGGCGGAGCTCTGTGAGTTCGAGACCAGCCTGGTCTACAAGAGCTAGTTCCAGGACAGGCTCCAAAGCCACAGAAAAACACTGTCTCGAAAAAAAAACAAAAAAAGAAGAAGAAGAAGGAAGTGGCTTTTACATTCTAGTAACAACAACAACAACAAAAAAAAAAAACGATATCAACTTATTAACTATAGTGAGGGTCTTCCCTATGCTAGACACTTATGCTCCATAACTGCCACTCCAGGGAATACTGGAAGCTGCTACTAACGTAACCAAACTAGAAAACAAAGAGAAACTAGAAAGTAGAGGAGTGTCTGGCTTGCTTGGCTGATAGATATGGATTGTTTAAAGGCAACACAGTTAACAAGTATCTATGTGTCCGCCAATTAATTGCTCACTGTACAAATCCAATTCCTGTGCTTGGCTGGTGAACGCACTGAAGCCTAGAAAATGTAAGCAATCCATCTAAGTCAACTCAGCTGCAGTGGCCGGCCTGCCACACCAACATCCTTCTGCCATATCAAAACAACAGAGCCTGAAAGTGCCCTGACTTTTTCCTGTTCCCAGAGCAATCCTGATCCAACAGGCCTGGGATGGGTGAGACTCTCAATCATGGCACCCAAGGGCAATGTTACTGGTAGAAAAAAATGAGGCCCAGAGAAGTGTCTCAGAATTCCAGTTAGGAGAGATACTGCTGCTTCCTTATGTGTAAGGTGACTTACTCTCTATATAGAAAACCCATCTCCAGGAACATTCCCCAATCCCTGGCAAACTGAGACAGTCAGTCATTCTGACTCAGTTCCTTTACATAGTACTGGATCGTAGAATGTGGGAGAAAAAAATTAAGATGGGTGAGGGAGGAAAAGGTGAAGAAAGCAAGAAATTTGAAGAAGGAAGGCAGGATTGTTCCTGTACACAGTTTCTCCAACTCAGGAAGGCCCCATGCTTGGAACACATAGAACTCCAAATAGATAAGGCCAAAAAAAAATCTCCAGGACATATTATAGTTAAAACCATATATATATATATATATATATGTGTATATATATATATATATATATACACAGATGTCACATATAAAAGAAAACTTATCAGATACCATCTGATTTTTTAAAGGAAACTTGGAAAGCCAGAAGAAACTGAAACAATGAACTTCAAGTCCTACAAAACCATAAAGGCCAATCTAGACTGATGTACCTAGTAAAACTATCTGTCATAGTTGAAGGAGAAAAGTTTCCCATGATACAACAGATCTCGGCTTCCAGCTATAGCTGCCATGTCTGCTACCTGCTGCCATGCTCTCCCCACCATTATGGCGCCAAAGCCTCTGGAGCCATAATCTCAAATAAACCCTAAGCTAGATTCCTAGGTTCCTGAAAGTTCATAAAAGCCTTGAATCCACCATGGCTGTTAAAATCCATTTGTCCTAAACTAACATTCTATGAATACATAGAGGTATACAACAGTGCCTGCTGGAGGGGGATTATGAAAAACAGGCACAAGAGTCCTTCAGTCAGGGGTCAAAGCAGTCTTCTCTAGGGAAACAGAAGAAAAATGTGGGGAACAGAACTTCCAACTGTTTTATACATTTGCCTACAGTGACTCAGCTTGACTGCATGTGAGTAGGGCTGAGAACTACTCTGCTCAGAATGTTTGGTTTTTGTCATAGTTTTGTTTTATTTGGGGGGCAGAAGTAGGGGGTTGAGTTGATTTGTCTTGCCGACGGCTGGAGGCAGTTCTGCCTGGCTTGATTTATGAAGGAGACTGAAGCATATTTTCTTGCAACACTGCATCTTTCCCAGAGGATTTGTTAATTGAGGTATCACCTCTCAAGAATCATTGAGTAAAACTAATATATTACGTTGCCTGTTTCTGATTTCCACCAGGGCAATTACTTCAAAATATGTATGAGAGGAAAGACCATGCTCTTGAGCACATCAAATAAGAAGCAGTTCATTCAGGACCAGGCAGGAAGAGGTTGATTCCCCTAATTTACACACTGGAATTAGATATTATTTCATTTCTTTATCCTATTTCTAGAAATGAAATCATAAATTTTCCCTGACAGGTTAGCACAGATTGCTTTAAGTGTTTATAATTTGTCTTTGGGTTGTCTGACCAGCAGTCAGCCCAAGTCCATCATATAACTCTGAATCCCCAAATTTAACATTTCATTGTCTAACATTTCTGAGATACTAACAATATAGAAGCTTCATAAAAGAGCCTAACATATGTTGCAGGGATTCATGGACCCAAGGAAAGGTCCTTAAGTTTATTTATATTTGTGACTGCCTAGTGAAAATCCAACCATACATCTGTACAAGCCAACAACAAAGGCTGTGTGTTCCCTTCTGGCTGTATCCTCTAGACAGTCACCAGACATTCTGACTGACAGTCATTGCTGCTGCTGATAAATTAAAAAGTTAGTTCTTAAGAAAGTCATTTTGTAGACAGAGTATTTTAATATCAGGGACCATGAGAAAAGTGTCAGCTGCAATATTGAACGGGTTCTTGATACAGAGGAGTCTCTGGAAACCTGGAATATACTCTTATGAGCACCAGAAATGTTGATTCCTTTCATTTTCCCTTCTGGAATTTTCTTAGTAGACTTTTTTAAAAATTAAGTTTACAGGAAAGTTAAACAAAAGTACTGACAAAACTCTGTCCTTTTAGCACCTACTGCTTTTGAGGGCAAAGTTATTCCAGGATATGTGTTCTGCTTGCTGCCCCTGTTCCTAGGCATTCATCTCATCTCACCCCAACTTGTGACCTAGAATGAACCACTCCTGGGAGGAAGCGTCCTAAGGCAGGTCCCTCTGGTAGTCTACACAACCCAATGACTTGCATCTTGATATGCTTTCTTAGTAACTGGAACATAGGTTTCATAAGTAGATAATAACAGCTAGTATTTTTCTCTCTGCTCACTGGAGGGGCTCATCCCCCTAGCATGAAAAAAACCCTAGAGAAGCTGGAAGAATAACTAGGTTAGTGAGCCTTCCTGTACTGGGACTTTGTCAATTGCCTGCCATGCTTGTTTGGCTCAAACCCACTCTTAATGAAAACTTAACTTTGAACGTGTCTATCAAAGTTAAAAGGAAAAAAAGGCTTAAGCAGAAAGAGTAGCATCAAGATAATATGTATGAAAAGCCAAAAGAAAATGTGATGCAGGCTGGAGTGGTGGCTTAGCAGTAAAGAGCACTGGCTGCTCTTCCAGAGGTCCTGAGTTCAAGTCCCAGCAACCACATGGTGACTCACAACCATCTATAGTGAAATCCGGTATCCTCCTTTTCTGGCACAAAGGCATATGTGCAGATAGAACACTCATATATACGAGATAAATAAACAAATCTTAAAAAGAAAAGGAAGTTTGGTGTTTGACAAGGAAACTAAGAATAGAAGCTTTAAAAAGAGTTCAAGAGGATTTATCAGACAGGGATGGAAGAAGCTGTTCTCAGTACCAGAGGAGGAAGGTTACCTCCCTGAGTCATTGGTCAGGGAGGCCCTGGAGGCCTCATGCCATTGTTGTTGCTTCCCTATGAGCACTAGGAGGTAAACCCTGCTCCTGGAGACACCACATATCTCAGTCATAAGGCATGAAGAAATCAAACTGGGACTGGACTGGAAGCTTCCTCCCTGCTGACTAGCTGTCACAAGCCATCATAATCAGGCTATGGGGGACTGTGGGGGTTGGCTGTCACTAGTCTTACTCAGCTGTGTGAATGGCAACATTGACATGCCAGGCATGTGGCAAGTCTGTTATGTGAGTAGCTCATCACTATCAGTGGGATTTGATGTCAGCTCCACAGCAGGGAATTCACTTCTCGTATCACATAGTCAAAGCCTATGGTTGGGTACAAGGTGCTGTTTTCCTAAATGGACATAATGTGTCCATCACAAAGTCCTCTGAGTAACTATATTTATATCCATAGATCAGTTCTTCTGTTAGCTATGGTCACGTTTTCTTTTGCAGTAGACAGCAGTAACCACAGAGAGTTATAACTGGGTAAAGAGTAAGTAGCTGTATAGTCCATAAGTGGAACATCTATATCTCCCTCTTCAAAACTCAGGGAAAGAAGAAGAGGAAAAGGAAGAAAGGGCAGAAAAAGAAGGAGAATAAAGAGGAGAGGGGAGAAAAGGAGGAAAAGGGGAGAGAGTGGAAGAGGGGAAAAAAGAAAAAAAGGAGAAGGGAAGGGAGGATGGTGCAGGACAGTTGTCTATATTCTGTCAATTATGTTTTAAATAAATG
>JAQHUG010000053.1:5631919-5644996 GCA_028555095.1 Dicrostonyx torquatus | reverse complement strand
ACACCTACAACAGCAGTTCCTTTGATCTCCTCCCAAGAGAGCCAATGGCAACACCATCAGTCCTACCAAGATATCTACGCTTGGACTGAGCCCGTCTGAGTGATCTGGGCCGTTTGCTGGGTGCAGCCTGGCAAAATGAGTGGCTCTAAACTAAGTACAGGCTCAGTAAAATTGGAGAATGGGAATTTTGAAAACTTGGCCAGAAACTTGGTCCTCATAATTAACTAACCCATCTTATTGAGGTTCCCCTCGATAAGGCTCTCCCGCCACAGCCCAAGTTTCTCTACCTCACTCATGCACTGCCGCCGGCTCACACCAAAGCCTTTCACACCAGGTGTGTTTCATTGTCACTATTTAAAATTTTGAGTTTCATTCTGATTTGGTCCCCTGGAAAGCCACTTCAGACTCCTCTTTAAAATGAATAATTTTTTACCTCCTCAGCCAATCCTGTCGACTTCTGCGACATTCTTTTGAGGTTCATGTTCCCTCAGGATAGCCTCAATGTCTGTGTCTTTGAAAAATATCTGCAATAAAAATTCAAATACATTCAAAAATGAACATAAATAAAACATAATTTCCTCCAAATGATTTATAAGACACTAAAGCATTCACTTTCCTGTCTTTGTGCCTGTCAGGAGTTCAACACCGTGTCTCCTTGGGGCTCGGCATTCTCCAATTCCCCCTCCAGTCTCTCCACAACCCTGAGCCTGTGCTGCCTTGACAACAGGGAACGTGCAAAGCCCTGCCGGTGCTCAGCTAGTATCTCACTTGTCTATGAATTGCATCCATTTGGAAATGGTACAGCTTTATAGCTCCCCGTCAGAGGATGCTCACTTTAAGAAAATGCCAAGAACTAAAGATCTGTCAGGACAGCACCAGGTAGGGAAAAGGGCAGGATTCACATTATTTCCCGGAGACTTTAGTTTAGCCCAAATCTTAGAACAAGGCACTGCCGAATGGGTTCCCTCCTCTACCCATGTCAGTCATCATCCTTTCCCTGCCAATTCTTGTCCCCATCTTGGCTAGCCATGGAGATGCCTATGGTGAGCCAAGGCTGCCAGGCTCCCAGCCTCTTGAAGGGTGAATAAATATTCAGGTCAACGAAATACAGGTCATTGATGTCACTCCAGGCCTCCTGATTTGGGGGTCTAGAATGACCATCCAGGGTCCTTGATTTGGGATCTAGGATGAACAATCTATGGCTTCTTATTTGGAAGTCTGGGATGGAGCCTGTGAAACTGCATTCCTAATGAGTCCTCTGAGAACCCCAATATTACTGTAGCGCAGTCAGGTCACCAGGGTTCTCAGGAGGCAAGGCTCCCTTAGATTTAGGAAAAATGGGGTTGTGTTCAAGGACATTTTAAAATATGCCAGATCCAAGCATGTGATATTTCAAAGAAAGACTCCAAGATCATGTGTGTCTTAGATACTTTTCTATTTCTGTGATAACTAATGAAATAAAATGATCCTTGATTTGGGCTTACAGCTTCAGAGGGTCACAGTCTATGAAGTCGAAGCAAAGCTGTGGCAGCAGGAACAACTGAGCACTGGAATCTTGATCCACAACCATGAGGCAGAGAGAGCAAACTGGGAATGCTATGGGCTTTTGAAACCTCAAACCCCACCCCCAGTGACACACCTCCTCTGACAAAGCCACACCTCCTAATGGTCCCCAAACAGTTCCACCAATCGGAGACAAAATGTTCAAATATTTAAGCCTATGAGGGTCATTCTCATTCAAACCACCATAATGTGATTTCCAAAGGAATCACACACACACACACACACACACACACACACACTGAAGAAATACACAATGTACACTAGAAATAATTCAGAATAAATGTGACCTTGCCCTTGACTGTCTCATAGACTAATAGAGGAATGAGCACAGGAATGAACAGCTAAAGAGCACATGAAACATGAGATAGAAGACAGTGCGTGGTGAGCACTGTGCCACATACATGTAAACCCAGCACTTAGGAGAAGAAAGCAGGGTGAGGACTTCATACTCATTTTCACCCACATAGCAAGTTCCAGGCCAGCCTATCCTACATAAGACCCTGCCTCATAGAAATGAAAAAAAAGGAAGAGAATGGCAAGGAGGAGGAAGGTGACCCCAAGGCTGAGGACAACAAAAACCACTTACCAAAAGCTGTGGGGGCCCATGGCCAGAAGCCCAGGGAGCTCAGAATGGGTAAGGACTAGAGAGACAGCTCACCGAGTAAGAACACTTACTGTGCTTCCAGACAACACAGATTCAGTTCCCAGCACCCATGTCAAGCGCTTCACCACTGCCTGCCACCCCAGCTCTATAGGGTCCCATGACCCCTTAGGGCACCTTCATGCACTTCACATGCTCTCACAGAGCCACAGAATTAAAAATCAAAATGAATTCTTAAAATAGGGGCAGGACCAGAGGTGTGGGTGAGTTACAGGAAATTGTCTTGTGTGTACATGTATGAAGCGCTGGGCTTAGCCACCAGCAGAGAGAGACAGAGAGAGAGAGACAGAGAGCAAGAGTGAGCTGGAGGTAGTGAGAGAACATGAGAGTGAGAAAGTGAGAGAGAAAAAGAGAGAGGACAGAGTGCATGAGAGAGCAGAAGAGAGAGCAAGAGAGTGGGCAAGAGAGAGCCAGAGAAAGGTGATATTGCACACAGGCCTTGAAATTTTGGATAAAAGTGGAAAAAAGAAGAACTTTCAGGCAATCAAAGGAGCAGTTTAAGAGACACCCAAGATGCTGACAGAGATGGGCAATGGGAGAAACGCGGGGGGGGGGGCTCCCACGCATTCAAAGGAAAGTCTGCAGTCACCTCCACAAAGGAACCTAAGCACCCAACTGAGAAGAAGAATCTTTCAATACTCACAAAGCCAGGCCAGGGCTGGGTTTGCTTTAGAGAGCTGTTGATTGCTTCCCTAGAATCACACGTGTTCCCCACCGGTGGCAGCAGCCTCCGAGGCTGTCCTGGAGTTTGAAGAAGGGTTGGTTACAGAAGTGCAACAGATTTTATAAATTAGTTATGAAATTAAAATACAGTCCAAAGGCTGCTCAACACACTGTTTTCTGGATGTTGGGACAGAGGAGGCTTGTGTGGGGCAGACCCAGTTAAGAGGCTCAGGTATGAGCATGTGTTTTAGTCGCTGTTCTGTTGCTGTGAAGGGACACCATGACCAACAAAACTCCCACAAAAGGAAACAGTCAATAGGGAGCTTGCTTACAGGGTCAGAGGTTTAATTCATTATTATCATTGTGGTGAGGACGGCAGCGTGCAGACAGTTGCTGGAGCAGTAGGTGAGAGCTACATTCTGATCTAAAGGCTGAGGGAGACTCTGGGCTTAGCAGGGACTTTTGAACCTTCAAAGCCCACTCCCAATGGCACACTTCCTCCAACAAAGCCACAATTCCAAATTCTTTTAAATAGTGTTACTCCCTGGTGACTAAGCATTCAGATGTATGAGCCTATGGAGCCGTTCTAATTCAAGCCACTACAAGGTATCTGGGTACCTCTGCCATGTGCATGCAACGTTGGTCCTGATGCTGTGGAGACCAAGCTGGTATGTAGGGATAATATAGCACATATAAAGAACACACACCCAAATAATATTTGATTTCTCAACAGAAACTTGGAAAGTCAAAAGAACATAGAGCAATACATTCAAATTGACTTGCAATGACCAGTCTAGGCTGATATACTCAAACAAAACTATCTGTCATAACTGGAGAAAGAAAACATTTCACAGTATGTGAAAGCAGCTTTAAAACACTTATATCCAACAAACCAAACCTAAAGAAAATACATGAAGCAATATTTGGGCTGAACAGAGGAATGAGCATAGAAGAGAGACCATAGAAAGGAACACTAAGCCACAAATATTAAAACACAAAATACCACTGGGAACACAAACAACACCACCAAAACCAAGAACACAATGAACAGAATTTTAAAAAAAGAAAAAAAAAGTTCAATGATCGCATTAAATGTAAATGACCTCAATTCTCCATGCAAAAGACGACTAACCGAGTGGATCAAGAAACAAAATCCATCTATGCATTATCTGTAGCAGCCCAGTTTCCTTCCGGAGTCAATTCTGACTTATGAGTCATTTGAGTTCAAGCTTGCCTGCTCTGCCTGCATCCTTGAGGGCTCTGAGAAAGTTCTGATTAAGCCCATAAGAAAGAACATTTTTGCCCAGCTGAAAGAACACATTATCTATTAAGATTTGGGCTGGTGTATGGTACATCCAATTAGGGTTAGTAGCCACTCACTTCCATCGGAAATCTTGTAAGAGATTATGCACCTGTTTGAGCTTCCTCCCAAGGACAGTGCAGGAAAGTGGTTAGCTGACTGTACTTCTTTTTGTTCTGCCTGTAATTAGTATATATGCTGGCTGAGAAAGAAACTCAAGGCTGTTTGGTATTTACTTTTAGTCCTCCTGTTCTATCCTGTGTTTTCTTTCTGTTTCTCTTAATCTGCCATTTCCTATAGCCTCACAACCCCTCCCAGGTGCCCCCTGCTGATTCCTGTTGGAGTGGGCTCTGACAATTTTTACAAGAAAAATATCTTAACCTTAAAGGTAGGCACTGCCTTAGAGTAAAAGAATAGACAAAAGTATTCAAATCAGAAGGGATCAAGGAGGAATCAGGAGTTACTGTTCTAATATCTAACAAAATACACTTCAAAGTAAAACTAATCAGAATAAACAAAGAGCGATACTTCATTCTAATCAAGGAAACAGTTAAACAAGGAGACATTACTATATTAAACATATATGCACCAAACTAAGGGGCACCCAATTTCATTTTTAAAAAGTACAATGGAATTTAAAGATTTGGATGAACATCTATATATTAATAGTAGGTGATTTCAATATACCAATTTCTCTAAAAGAGAAGTCATCTGAACAAAAATCATCAGAATTAATGACATCATTTATTAAACAGAATTAACAAGCATCTACAGAATATTATACCCAAATAGCAAAGAATATACATTCTTCAGTATCACAAGGACGCTTTTCTATAATAGACCACTACCTGAAACAAAAAGTAATCTTTAGAAATTCAAAATCATTAAAATCTCTCACTGAAGCCTATCTGAACACAATGCAATAAAACTTAAAATCGAAATCAAACACATCTCTAGTGAGTACATGAATTTATTGAGATTAAATTACTCATTACTGAATCATGAATGGATCATAGAAGAAGTAAAAAAAGAAATAAACAATCTACTCAAACTAGACGAAAATGAATACATAACATAACAAAAATCTCTGGGACACTTGAAAGCTGTTCTACAAAGACATTAAAAAAAATAGGAAAAGCACAAATAAATGGCTTAATGATGCAACTCAAAAATTTTGGAAAACCAATCCTAACCTAGAGGATGGCAGAAAACAATAAAAATTAGATCAGAAATCAGTGAGATAAAAGAAAAAAAGAAAGAAAGAAAACAATAGAAAGAATCAACAAATCTAAGAGCAGGTTCTTTAAGAAGATGAACAAAATTGACAGACCCTTAGCACAACTAAACAAAAGAAAAGAAAAAAGGACTCAATAGATTCAGAAATGAACAAGGAAACATTACAACAGACACCAAAAAAATTCAAAATATTTTAAAAACCTGTACCCTATTAAGCTGGAAAACCTAAAAGAAATTGATGAATTTCTAGACTCAGCCAAACCACTAAAACCAAATCAAGAAGTCAACAACCTACATGGATGCATAAAAAATGGAGAGACTGAAATAGTAATAAAAAGTCTTCCAGCTTAAAAACAATGTCCAGGGCCAGGAAATTCACAGCAGAATGCTACAAGACTTTTAAATAGGATCTAGAACCTTTTCAAAACTATGAAAAAATTGAAACAGGAGAACTCCCAAACTCCTTCTAAACTGAAACTGGCATCATTCTAGCATCAGTCTAATGCCCAAACCAAGTGAGGACACACACACACATGCACACACATACATACACACATGCAAACACATGCACACACAAACACACATACATACATGCATGCACACACACATACATACACATACACACATGTACACACAAACACACACACATGCACACACATACATACATTCACACATACACACAGAGAAGGAGAAGAAGGAGTATAGGCCAGTAACCCTGATGAACTCTCAAAAATGCTCAATAAAATGCTTGAAAACAGAATATAGAAAGACATCAAAAAGATTATACATCATGACAAAAAAATGCAAGGATGGTTCAATGTGTGCAGGTCAATAAATGCAACAACGCACAAAAAAATGGGCTTAAAAACAAAAATCACACAATCATCTCAATAGATGCAGAAAAAAAAGCCTTTGACAAACTCCAACATGCCTTCATAAAATATAAGACTAGAGAGAATATAAGTCATCACAATAATAAAAGCTTCATACAAAAGACCTTCAACCAACATCACGCTAAATGGAGGAAACCTTGAGGCAACCCCACTGAAGACAGGAATGAGACAGGGGTGTCCATTGTCTTCATTCCTTTCAATACTGTGCTTGAAGTGCTAAATGGAGCAATAAGGCAAGGGAAGAAAACTGATAATACCAATAGGGAAAGAAGTTGAATTATCCCTATTTGCAGATGATATGACACTATATATTAGAGATACCAAAAACTCTACCAGAAAGCTTCTAGAAATGATAAAATCAGCACTGTGGCAGAATATACAATCAACTTGCACAAACCAATAACTTCCCTATACATCAACAAACATATAGAGAAGAAGATCATGGACACACTCCCATTCACAATAGCCTCAAAGAAATAAAGTATCTAGGAATAAACCTAAGCAAGAGTCTTAGTCAGGGTTTCTATTGCTGTGATGAAACACCATGACCAAAAAGCAAGTTGAGGAGGAAAGGGATTATTTGGCTTATACTTCACATCATACTCCATCACTAAAAGGAGTCAGGACAGGAACTAAAAAAGAGCAGGGTCCTGGAGGCAGGAGCTGATGCAGAAGACATGGAGAGGTGCTGCTACTAGCTTGTGTCCCATGGCTTGCTCAACCCACCTTCTTATAGAACTCAAGATCAGAAGTACAGGGATGGCACCACCCACCATGGACTGGGCCCTCCCCCATTTGTAACATGAGGGTCTGCTTGTTGGGGTTTCTGTCCTGCCCAGTTCCCATAGTCATTAGGTCCCAAAGAAAATCACACAGAGGTCTCCATAAGTTATAAACTGATTGGTCCATTAGCTCAAGCTTCTTATTAACTCCTATATTAGCCCATTATTCTAGTATATGCTAGCCACATGGCTCGGTACCTTTTTCAGCAGGACAGGTCACATCTTCCTTCTTCAGTGTCTGGACAGGACTGCAGAAAGAGCTTCCTTGTTCCCAGAATACACCTGCTCTCGTTGCCCCGCCTCTACTTCCTGTCTGGTTGTCCTGCCTATACTTCCTGCCTGGCTACTGGCCAATCAGTGTTTATTTAAAACATAATTATTTAAAACATAATTGACAGAATACAGAATTATCCCACACCACCCATTGATCACTAAATGAGAAAATGCCTTACAGCAGAATCTCATTAAGACATTTCCACAACTGAGGCTCCTTCCTCTCTGATGACTCTAGCTTGTGTCAAATTGACACACAAAACCAGCCAGTACAACAAGAAAATGAAGGACTTCTACAATGTAAACTTTAAGCCTATGAAGAAAGAAACAAAGAAAAACACTAAAAAAAAAAAAAAAGGAAAGATACCCAATGGTCATTGGATTGGTAGATTATAAGAGGACCATGGAACCAAACACTACTCATAGGCTCAATGTAACCCCAATCAAAACCCTCATTTTATTCTTTTCAGAAATAGAGAAAAAAAAAAGCTATCCTGAAATTCATATGGAACCACAAAAGATCTCAGATAGTCAAACCATCCTTAACAATGCTAGAGGAATTGCCATTCTAGGTCTTAAGAAATATTACAGACCCATAGTCATAAAGGCAATATGGCATTGGCACATAAATAGACATGTTGACCAATGGAACCAAATCAAAGAGCCAAAAATGAGCATACATAATTTCAGCCACTAAATATTTGACAATGATGCCAAAGTATACGCTGGATAAATGAACACATCTTCAACAAGTGGTACTTGGAAAACTGGATGTCTACACACAGAATAATGAAATTAGTCCCCTATCTATCACCTCCCACAAAAACTAAGCCCAGATGGATCAAAGACCTAAACGTGAACACTGAAAGCGCTGGATGGAAACAGACACAGTTCCATACACATACAGGTGTGGAAAGGACCTCCTATCCATTTCCCTGAGAACCAAAATGAACATCTGACAAGAGGGATTCATAAAACTAAAAAGATTCCACACGGCCGAAGAAACCATCAGATGAACAGGAAACCCACACAATGAGAGAGAATCTGGGCCAGCTCTCCATTTGACAGAAGATTTACATCCAGAATATACAAAGAACTCAAAGACAAAAAGAAAAAAAAAATGGCCTACTCAATAAATGGGTGTAGGACCTAAATTTAGAGAGGTCTCAAAAGAAGGGGATAAATAGCTAAGAAATAGCCCCAAAACTGTTCTTTACCCCTAGCAATTAGAGAAATGCAAATCCAAGCAACTTTGAAATTTCATCTTGCTGCGGTCAGAAAGGCAAAGATCGACAAAACAACCCACACCAAATGCTGGGGTGAGGGAAAGAGACAACCCTCTGTGAACGCCGGCGTGACTGCACACTGGCGCAGCCACTGTGGAAATCAGTGTGGAGAATTCTCAAAAAGATGAAAATGAATCTACCGTGCAACCCAGCAGTTCTGCTCCCAGACATATGCCCAAAGGACATGACATCCTACTCCACAGATACGTTCTCAGCCATCTTCATTACTGCTTTAATTACCATAGCTAGGAACTGAAAACAGCTTAAATTTCTTCAACCGGTGAGGAAGTGATGAAAATATGATACACACTACAGAATACTACTCAGCTCTAAAAAAAAAAAAAAAAATTAAATCCTGAAATTTGCAGGTAAATGGATGGAACTAGAAATGATCACACTGAGATGGCCCAGATCCAGAAAGACAGACATTTCATGTTCTCTCTTATTGGTGGCTCCTAGCTCTAAATCTTCAGCTATGAGTACATAACCTGCAGTAACTACGGGAACCTGGAAAGTAGAAAGGGACTGTTGATGAGGCAGGGCTTTGGGAGAGGCAGAATGTAAAAGCTGGATACATGTGATTTGGTAGAAGAAATAAGAAAGGGGGCTCTTTAGGGAGGGGAGGAGATAAATACAGAATAAGGAGGAAGGAGTTAAATAACAGAAAAGATGTCTGAAAAATTCAGAAGAAAGCATATACTCTTAGTTGTTTATCTTTTTAAAAACCTATAACATACCTATATATTCTGCATATAAATATCCATATATAAGTCAAATAACATTTTATTACATGAACTGATAATGCTCCCTCCACCTGAAAAAATACCCCAATATCAGACATGAGATACCCTCTTTTGAGTTGTTGGCCAGGACTAGCCAAAGGACTCCCAAAGCATACAGCCTATTCTGTTGCCCTTGGCCACCCTCCAGAGGTGGAAGGTTAAGTCCCTATTGCTAAAGATACCATTCACTTCTGAAGCAGGGTCCAGAGACCCCTGAGCTAGAACTGATCTGAATGCCCCACCCCCTGAGGACTAGCGTTCACGGTCTCAGAAGGTGCCGTAGGAGCTTCTAAAGAAGAAAGGCAACACACAGTTGTACCCTGCTCCAATTATGAAGTACAGCAATGGCCAGCATGACATGATAACCCTAGAGGTGAGCCACAAAACGACCAGCAAGGCATGCATACATTGGCAGTAACTGACAACTCTCTACTTGGACTTAAGACTTGCACAACACGAGGGAAACCAAGAGTCATACTGGAAATGACTCCGTGCTAGTGACGTCATGAATCTTAGAGGAAAAACCATTTTACTAAGCCAACATAATCCCTTACTACATCTTAAACATTTGCCTTTATACCCACAAATGAGTGTGATCCTCGACCCTCATAAAGGAAATTTCTCAATGCAATGGCCAGAGACCACGACAGAAAACCACAGCCGATCAAAATGCAGAATTTTTGAGCCCAGAATAAATGGGCGGCATGTACAAAACGCTACCCCACCTAAGGCTCAGGGAACATTGTGAAAGAGGATGCGGAAAGATTATAAGAGCCAGAGGATCAGGGAGTTAGCTGTGAGATCGTGTCTCCTAGAGATGTCAGAAGCTACTCCCATATACTCTCACCAATGTGACTTCCTGGGCATGAGCTGAGCAAGGACAACAGTAGATACACCAATGTGGACAGGAGAAAGCCCACGAGGCCCTGACCGTATCCAAAGAGCTACAGGTACCTAAGAAATGCTGAGAGTGGGAGAAATCATCTTCCCCAGGGAAGAGCCACCAATTGACTATCCAACAGCAAAGGATCAGCCTTGGGAACATACATATGACTGGGCAGGTTGCACTTAGGAATGTATGTATACACGCATACACATGTATGTTATAGAATATTATTTTAAGGTGCATTACTTTTGTTTATGCTCTGGAACATTTGTTTAATGATGCAAGATGTGTCTGATTAGATAAAATTCACCTGTGGTCAGGAGGCTGCACCAGCAGCTAGTTGCCTAGAAGTTGTAGGGAGGAACCAGAGGGAGAAGGGTTTATAAGGGTGGCAAGAAGGACCATAAGAACTTCTTGGGAGAGTACGAGGTGAGCTGATTGCTGTTCAGCCTCTCTGGGAAACAGGATTTTACCCCAATCTTTGAATCTTGAGTTTTTTAGAGGGACAGAGACTTCGATAAGTTTCCTTTGTAGCTTTGGAAGAGGCGATGCCTGAGGGAACAGAATTTCTTCAGGCTGCAGCTCTTGCAGTTGCTGTCTAGGCTAGCTGTAGCTTAGAAGACAGCAACAATTAAAAAAGAAAACAACACATAAATTTCTGTAACAATTAATGAAAAGAGAGGCCTTGCAAGAGAGCAAGGAGGGAATAAAGGGAAGGTAGAAATGAAGTAATTTATATGATAGTTTCAGACAGAAAAGAAAACATGAATGAGGACATTAGGGAAGGGGGGTGTTCGAGCTCATGCTTGGTAAGTGAGAACTTGCGAGTACTATTTTCAAACCCAAGCTAATTTGGATGAAGAATAATCTTGGAAAGAAAAAATGTGAACAAAATAAAATCTTTAATAGAATTTACTATTTATGCCCCTGTAAACACACTCTCACACATGTGGCTGTAAAAAAATGCTGAAAAAATAACTTGATGGAGAAGATAGGAAAGCAGAAGAGGTCAGGGGCCTAAACAGGAAGGGAAACAGGTGAGGATGAGGAGATGTGAATATGATTGAAAACACTGTTACACAGGTATGAACACGTCATGACGAACCCATTTATTATTTATCAGCAATGTATGCTAAAGTTTTTAAAAGATAATAAAGTGTTTCCTATTATCCTAAAAGAGATGACTCTATTGTGAAGCTATGTTGCAAGCACTTGAGATGCAACAAGAAACAAAATCAAAAGTCTCTACTCTGAAAACTACATACTAGAGGAAGGAACACATTGCAAACAAGACTATGACACTATATTAGTCATTGAATATAAATAGCCTAAGGTTATATGTGTACTGATTAAACCTGTGTTACAAGATGGTACATGTCGCAGAAAAAGAAATGCCAGTGTTATGGACCAAGGAAACCAGGGGAGAACCCACTCTGCAAGTGCGGAAGCCTAATGTTGGTGTTTTTAAATCTCCCAGATGGTTTGCATATGCAGGTGGATCACAGCCTTTGTTGATGGGAACCACCCTTTCCAATTCCGTGGGTTTCTTTTGGCTTCTTCATTTACTCGCTGTTTAGTTTTAGTATTTAATAAGTCCCTACGTTTTCAAAAACAGCTCTAAATTCTGGGGCTTCTGCCATTAAGAAGAGAGGCACCATCTTTGGGTCCCTTGCTGCCCCATATGGAGGTTCGTGTCTCCTTGTCTCATCTCATGTGCGTTGTCACCAGTGTCACAACTTTCCAATGAGGATGGCGATCCCTGGCTAAAAGATCCTTGGCTGCCGTGTGCACTCTGGAGAACTCAGAAGATTTCACTCGTCCGAGAATTTCCCAGGGAAAGCCTTTGTTCCTGCTTTTTTTTTTCTTCAATGCTTCATAATATAATGTAATGAATTATGTTTGAATGGCTCCAAATTGTGTAACTGATTACATTCAGTTCCATCACAAATTGCTAATTAGATCCACACCTGCTGAGGTGCCACCTGGAGGTAGTGAGGCTAGGTGGGTGGGTGGCTAGGCCTTATTGGTCTCCCACACATGTGAGAATTAACTACATGAAGTAAATGCTATTTTAAAATATCAGATGGGTCATGACCTGTGATTAGGCAGGCAACACAGCTATCATCAGCTTACATGCTGGACACCTGGAAATTACGGTAGTCAAACTCGATAAATCCTGAAATTAATTTCCATTAAAGCTGCCTAATATGAGACATGTATTTATAGAACATTCCTAATGTTTTGATCAGCATTTCACATTCAACATAACTGAGTTATTTTAAGCACACACTGTCACAGGCTGAATTGTGTCTCTCAGAAAAATCGCATATATCAAAGCCCTAATCCTCAATACCAAAGAATGTGACTATGTTTGAAAACAGGGTTTTTAAAGAGATAATTAAAATAAAATGAGACCATGAGGATAGGTTCTTATCCTGTCTGATGGAGACTGTTACAAGAAGAGAAAACTCAGACACATCAACACCAGACATGTACACATATGGTGGAAAGACCATGGGAGAACACAGCTGTCAAGTAGCTGTCTACATACCAAGGTCAAGAGAAAGCAGATTGGGAGCAGCTATAGAGATCCACAGGCAAGCACTAGGCAGAGCTCAGTGAACCCCACAGAAGAGAGAAGGATTGTAGGGGCCAGAAAAGTCGAGGACACCAGGAGAACACAGCCCACAGGCATCAACTAAGCAGGCCTCATAGGAGCTCACAGAGACTGAGGCAGCAATCACAGAGCCTG
>JAQHUG010000053.1:5609546-5626882 GCA_028555095.1 Dicrostonyx torquatus | reverse complement strand
AATTCTTCTCTCTGGACTTGAATATTTCTGTCATCTGTTTTATTAGGTTTTTCAATTTCTTTTTTTTTTCTTTATTTATTTTTTGTTTTGTTTTTCGAGACAGGGTTTCTCTGTAGCTTTGGAATCTGTCCTTGAACTAGCTCTTGTAGACCAGGCTGGCCTTGAATGCACAGAGATCTGCTTGCCTCTGCTTCCCGAATGCTGGCAATTAAAGGTGTGTGCCACCACCACCCGGCTATTATTAGGTTTTCCTAAGGCCTGTATCTTAGCACTCAGATTAACCAACTTTTTTAGTGATAAGATAAAAATGATAATGTTTACAACTGACATTACATAAATTCCATCTAAGTTAGATATCCTCTCATTTAATCATTCCATTTTCAAACTGTCCAGCATATTATCATACAGAGACCCAAATCCCTCCATTGTAATGGTTTTTCCCATTTTCAACATGGGGTTAAAAACTCTCTCTTACAACAAAGTCCTCTTTAAGAATTCCCAATTGTCTTACCAAATCTATCGATGATATTGACGAAGATGTGAAGTTTATTACTGTTGCTTAGAACAGTAAAAACCTGACTGGATTTCAAGGCAACTACCTAGTTTGGCAGCAGCCTGAGAAGGGGGTTCACGAAGAGCCCACAACCCATGGTGGAGAGAAAGACAGAGAGACAAAGAGAAAGACAGAGCTGGCAGGAGTCCTGTGTGTAGCACCAGCCTGTGCCAGTGACTAAAAAGCCACAGGCAAATGGCTCTATTGTGAATTCATACCCTGAACATTAGTTGCCAAATGTAGCACAAATAATGAAAACCCAATTTTGGGACTGAAGACATGCACCACCACAGCCCGGACTCTATGGCTAACTAGTGTGATTTCTGCAATTAAAGGTGTGTGCCACCACTGCCTGGCCTTGGGTGACTGACTAATGTGGCTGTTTTGTGTTCTGGTCTTCAGATAAGCTTTATTTATTAAAATACAAATGAGATATCACTACAAAGTATGGTAGGAAAAAAGGTGGTCAGACCAGAGTCATATAGGCATATAGTAACAGAAGAGACCCATGCATGACAACCCCATCCAAGAACCCCTCAGTCTGTATATCACACACCCACAGTCTTCTCAGAGGCACAGACAGGGAGTGATCTGTGCAAACCGTTGTCAAGCCTCTTGGTTCATTAGTGGGGAAGCTGAAGTACAAACAGGGCCATGACTAAGTTACCCAAAACTGAATTGTAAGCAACAGCTGAGCTGGGCCTCCAAATGCTACCTGTGAGCTCATGCTCTGACTCTTCCCTGGCTGTTTTTCAGAGATGGGAGAAAAAAAGATGAAGCAATATGCACATAGTCACAGTCAGTTGACAGAAATAGATGCAAACATAGTAATCTGTAATGATATTTTGTTTGTAATATCACAGATAAAACTTTCCTGAAGATCAGAGTGCAGAGCTAAGCCACTAGTTAGCCATAGAGGCCAGGCAGTGGTGGCACACACGTTTAATCCCAGCACTCAGGAATCTGAGGCAGATGGATCTCTGTGAGTTCAAGGTCACTCTGGGCTACATGAGATTAAATCTATCTAAAATAGGGACAGAGCTCACACAAAGGTGATCCCAGCAACAATGATCACATACCTTTAATCCCAGCACTAGGGAGATGGAAACAGAAGGGATATGACTGGGCAGAGAGAGGGATATAAGGCAAGAGGAGACAAGAGCTCAAAAGCAGTTTGAGGATTCAGGCTGAGCATGCAGTCTGAGGATTTAGTAACCATGCCCTGGAACCCCATAGGAAGCATAGGTTCCACAAAAAACTATGACTTATTTTGAGGAAGGTATGACCTTCCAGAGGATTCTGGTGACTCCCACCAGACTCTGAGTACTCCCTGACTTAGTATCTATCAGAGCAAGAGGACAAAGATCAGGAGGAGGGAGTCCTAAAATATCCATTTTAGGGGCTGGAAAGATGGCTCAGCAGTTAAGAGTGCTCACTGCTCTTGTAGACTACCAGAGCTCTGTTCCCAGCACGCACAACTAGCACACAACTGGCTGTAACTCCAGCTTCAGGGGGTCTAGCTCTGTCTTCTGGCCTTGGAGGGCAGCACACAGGTTCACATACAGACACACACAAACAGATAACTTGTTTTTTTTAAAAAAAAAATGTCTATTGACTTTTAGGTTAGTCAGTTAAAGCTGGGTTTTCCACAGTATAGTTTACAATCTCAGTGCCCAATGTGTCCAACTGAAATAACAAGAGAAACCTTCTAAACAACGCAGAGAAAGAAGAGAGAGAGAAGAAGAGCACATGTCAGCTCAGAAAGAACCCCAGTTAGTTCAAGATCATGCATAATGGATATTATGAATCAAAAATAAGCGATGCCCTCTGGCATTTCCTCTTCAAACACACCTGTGCACAAGAAAGGGAAAATGGCTGCCTTATATCCCAAACTTTGGACAAAACTACTTCTCAGAATAAGGTAGAAAATTCAGATTAGAATATATTTTGATTTTTACTAACCAAGAGTAACAGAAAAGATACCTTTTCAATGATACTTATGAAAGCACTGGTTTCCTTTTCTTTGTAAACCAAAGAGACTCCATTTTCTTCAGAACTATCAAGCTGAATATGAGCTTGATTACTCATAGGTAGATAGATGGTGCACTTAAAGTACAGTGGTCCCTTCGTCGTTAACGGACATCTATTGAGCATCCACTGTTGATGGACTCTCTAATGAAATAGAGAATTACAGCTGGGAAAGGAATGACTAAACTGAGTCCTGAGACCATGTCGGGAGCACTTGGACGTTATCTGGGGCCACTGTGGTCACAGTACCCGACAGAAACAAATTAAGGGAGGAAAGACAGGTTTTCGGCGGTCCAGAGGGTTTCATCCCAAAGTTGCTTGGTTCCCTGTATTTCAACAGAATATCATTGTGAGAGAAGTGTGAACAAGAAGCCGGGAGTGAGACAGGAAGTGAGCAAGGATAGACACCTGTGGTCTCTGATACCTGCTAGAGCAAGGACGCCGTGCAGGCTTGCGGTGGAAGGCGACTATTTAGAAAAACAATAGCCAAAGTTTTGGTTTCAGCCTCTGAGTCATTTGCAGATTGCCCCAGGAAAGGTAGCTATTTCCCGAGCTGGTGTGAGAATGGCAGTGTGTGTGGATGAGAGACTTGCCCCGGGGAGGCAGGAGAGTTAGAAAAACCCCCAAGAGGGGAAGGAAGGGAGGCAGAGCGGAAAATAGGAACAAGAAGGCACATAGGAGAGTTTTAGAGAGCAGAGCAGAAGAAAAAGAGCAAGGAGCAGTTTGCAGAGAGAAGAGAGTTTAGGAAGCAGTGAGAAAGAAATGGTTTTAAGAGAGCCTTAGAGAGCAGGAGGAATTTAAGGAAATTAGAATAAATACAGGCCCTCGCTGAAAAATAAGAGGAGCCTTTTAAATTGTGATGGTGTGAAGGCTTGTTTCTTTCCGTGCGTCTCTGAGCACACATTTGGGGAAGAGCTTCAGCTTCTATGTCGGGGCAACGGTCCCTGACAGACACCAATAAGCACCCTCCCAGGGGGCCACTTCTCCATCAGAGCCCCACTTTCTACAGGCTCTGAAGCCTTTTCAAAATAACACCACCATGTGGGGATCTTTTGTTTGTGATCTAACAAATAAAGCTTGTCTGTAGATCAGAGTGCAGCGCTAAACCACTATCTAGCCATGGAAGCCAGGTGTTGGTGGCACACACCTTTAATCCCAGTACTCGGGAGTCAGAGGCAGACAGATCTCTGTGAGTTCAAGACCACACTCTAAAAGAGAAACAGACCTCAGCACTTGGGATCCCATGCCTTTAAACCCACCACTAGGGAGATTAAGACAGGAGTGATATGGCTGGGTGGAGAGAGGAATATAAGGTGGGAGGAGACAGCAGCTCAGGGCAGTCTTGAGATTTGGTGGAGACAGGATCTTGCCCTTCAGTCTGAGCATTCAAAGAGGTAAGAACTCTAGTGGCTGGCTGCTCTGCTTCTCTGATCTTTCAGCTTTCACCCCCTAATATCTGAATCCAGGTTTTTATTTAACAAGACTAATTAGGATTACATTACATCACCAAGTGAGTGTCAAGCCTTGAACACATGAACCTGTGCAGGATATTTCAGATTCAAACAGTAACATGGAGCTCCTAGATTAGCCTGACCGGAGGACTCAGAAAACCACTTGAATGTAGTGATACGTCATTTGTATTTTAATAAATAATGCTTGCTTGAAGATCAGAACACAAACAGCCACACTAGTCAGCCATACAGGCCAGGCAGTGGAGACACACACCTTTAATCCCAGCAGCTGCACTAGTTCACCATAGAGGCTGGGCGGTGGCAGTACACACATTTAATCCCAGCACTACAGAGAAATATAAGGTGGAATGAGGCCGGGCGGTGGTGGTGCACGCCTTTAATCCCGGCACTCGGGAGGCAGAGGCAGGCGGATCTTTGTGAGTTCGAGACCAGCCTGGTCTACAAAAGCTAGTTCCAGCACAGGCTCTAAAGCCACAGAGAAACCCTGTCTCGAAAAACCAAAAAAAAAAAAAAAGATGGAATGAGACATGAACTCTCTCTTTCAGCCTGAAGATTTCATAAAGGAAAGAGCTCTCTAGTGGCTTGGCCACTTTGTTTTTCTGATCTTCAGGTTGAACCCCAATATCTGTCTCTGTGTTTTTATTATTCATGCTACAGAATGTGAGTTTTACTCAACAGTTTCATCCATGGAAGAATCAGTAATAATGAACTACATCTTCCTGGTAGCCTTCCTGTTTCTCTAGAGCAATCCAAACCATCATTGAGAAAATGGATCCTCCTTAGCTGTGGTAATGACTCTAGAAAAGCCAGAAGGGAAAAGGAAATCCATACATCCTATATTACATTTTAATTTTTATAATTATCTAATAATGGATATGTATGGTTCTGAAACATCAGAAGTCCTACATTATGATATATAGGATTTTTTATTTTTTATTTATTTTATTTAGTTCCCATCCCTTCTCTCCTCCCATTGTAGGGTAAAAGGGTCAGCCAAAGAAATACACCCTAACCCTGAAACAAGAGCCAGCCAAAGAAACCCACCCTAGCCCTGAAATCAGAGCCAGCCAAGGAAACCCACCCTAGCCCAAAATCAGAGCCAGCCAAGGAAAAATACACCCTGACCCTGAAACCATGCCAAAGAAACACACTTTAGAATCAGAGCCAATGAAAGAAATATGTCCTGGCCCCATAACTAGAGCCAAAAAAAAAAAAAAACAGTGAAAGAAACATCAACTACGCAGAAAACCAACCAATCCCTGTTTAGGGAAATGAATCAATCCCTAAGCAGAAAACCAACCAATCCCTGAGCAGAGATCTAGCCAATCTGATCTCAAGGGACTGAAATCTAACCGATGTCCACCCTGAAAATCTTCTCCCTGGAAAAACTCGGCCCCTAAGAAGCCCTGCACCTGTTCAGTATGCAACTGCTCTTTTTCCAAACTGGCAGAGGCGGTTGCTTTCCTGGATTCTTCCCTCCCAATAAATCTCTTAAATGAGGTTTGGGTGAAGACCTTCTTTTGCTGGAGCAGAGACAGAGTGGAGCGGAGCAGAGCCATAACACTTTGGCTGGGGAGGCCTTACCCTAACAGTAACAGCTGTTACAACTTTGCAGGGCAAGCCAGAGACGAGAGGAGCTGGGCTGTAACACTCACACTGGCAAAAAACTGCCAAAGCAAAGTTGTTACACTGGGGAATCCTTTACCTAGAGAAGGATTGTAAGCTGCTATGCTTACTGTGACCTGTGCTATTCCCTGGCTCCCGACTGCCAGAATACTCTTCCACCCAAGCCGTAGCACTTGGTATTTCTTGGCTTCCAACTGCCAGGATCCCTTTCCATCTGAGCCGCAATGCTTACACCTGTTCCCTCCCCCCACCTCCTTTCTACCCCACATCCACTCAGAAAGGATAAGGCCTCCCACGGGAGTCAACAAAGCATAACTATCAAGTTGAGGCATGACCAAGCTTCTCCCTGCTGCATGAAGGTTGAGCGAGGCATCCCACCATAGGAAACAGGTTCCAAAAAGCCAGCTTACACACCAGAGACAGATCCTGGTCCCACTGCTAGGAGCCCCACAAATAGACCGAGCTACACTACTGACACCCACATGCAGAAGGCCTAGGTAGGTTCCATGCAGGCTCCCTAGCTGTCCGTCTAGAGTCTGCAAGCCCCCATGAGTTCGGGTGAGCTATCTCAATGGGTTTCTCCATCATGATTTTGACCCCCCCATTGCTCCTCCTCCCTCTCAACTGGGCCCCTGGAGATAAGCCCAGAGCTTGGCTGTGGATCTCTGCATCTGCTTTCATCCCTTACTGGACAGATTCATGTTTGTCTTTCTGGGTCTGGTTTACTGCAATCAGGATGATTTTTTTCCCAGTTCCATCCATTTGCCTGCAAATTTCATAATGTCATTATTTTTTTTTTTACTGCTGAGTAATGCTCCATTGTATAAATGTACCACATTTTCTTTATCCATTCTTCCACTAAAGGACATCTAGGTTGTTTCCAGGTTCTGGCTGTTACAAATAATGCTGCTACAAACATGGTTGAGCAATGTTTGTGTCCTTGTGATATGATTAAGTATCCTTTGGGTATAGGCCCAAGAGTGGTATTGTTGAGTCTTAAGGTAGATTGATTCCCAATTTTCTGAGAAACTGTCAAGGTTTGTAAATAAACTTCACTTGAAAATTAAAAAAAATTCCATCATATTATTATTTCATTTCTTTCGAATATAATTATATTGGGAACAGGAGCCGTGGCTAAGAGCACATGCTGTTTTCGCAGAGGACCCAGGTCCAGTTCCTAGCCCCCACATGGTAGCTCACAGCTGCCTGTGGCTCCAGTTTGAGGGGATTAGATACCCTCTTCTAGCCTTCATGGGGACCTGCACACATGTGGTACACAGACATACATGTGGACAAGCTTTTTTTATTGTTTTTATTAAGCTATATATTTTCTCTGCTCCTTTCCCTTCCTCTCCCCTCTCCTTCTACTCTATCCCATGATCCCCATGCTCCCAATTTACTCAGGAGATCTTGTCTTTTTCTACTTCCCATGTAGATTAGATCCATATAGGACAAGCTCTCATACATATAAAATTAAAAGAAATACATACGAAAGGTATTATATAATTAGTATTATCTTGAAATGACTTTCATTTTATCAAATACATACTTGTATATTCTATGTTCACCTACTTGGCTATTGTTGACTGAGTTTTTCTGTCCAGTCAGGTCCTGCAGCCATTAAGTCCCAAAGAAACACATAGAAGTCTATATTAGTTATAAACTGATTGGCCCATTAGCTCAGGCTTCTTATTAACTAATTTTTATAACTTACATTAGCCCATAATTCTTATCTATGTTGGCCACATGGCTTGATACCTTTTTCAGGAAGGCAGTCACATCTTGCTTCCTTTGCAGCTGGGTCAAGACTGCAGACTGCGCTTCCCTCTTCCCAGCATTCTCTTTGCCCTGCCTATACTTCCTGCCTGGCTACTGGCCAATAAGCATTTTATTAAAAATAATACAAGTGACAGGATAAAAGACCATTGTCCCACAGCAGACTATGTGTTAAATTCAGTCTACAGACAAAGTTGGTGTAATTAGCAATCTGAAAACTCCTTTAATCTTGTCAAGGCAAGGAGCAGCTTCATTTCCCCAGGCTGAGCTCTCTGGTCAGAGTTTATCTCAAAAATTTTCCTTCTCAATTCCTCTTATCCAGTTTCTAGAAATAGGACCCCACCCTGGAAATGGCAGCAAGCTTAGAATTGGCAGAAAACAGGAAACTTGCAGAGAGTGGGTTTTGCAGGCAACAACAGCCTTTTATCTAAAGCTACGAGGCATTGACCATGTTGAGATGCGGTGACTGGGCCTCAGTCTCTCACAACTCTCTGGCTGCCTGTGAAGAGGGATTTTTAGTACATTGGTTACCATGCCAGGCAGAAAAATATGGGCATCAAGAGGACAAGACAAAGAAAAAGCATTATCAAGCAGTCATAAATGTCCAATTCTTGCTAATGGAGGCAAGGATTGTCCTCGGGAATATTTATTCTGTAAAATGCTAGGCAGCAAAAGAATAGGTCAAAGCAGATCATTTGTAAGGTTTATTCCTCAAAAGTCAAACACGATTTCAGTTTGGGGTCATTCACCAAGCATGAAGGTTGTGGATAACAGAATTATTAATATTCCATAAATTCTTTATATGGTACTCAGTAGAAAATCATCATTTGTAATATTTATCTGTGCTTGAATGAGAACATGCGATAATAAGACAATTCAATTTTCTACTTTGACATTTTAGATATGACCGAGTCATGATAATCAATCAGTAATACATTTATCATCTACAGGAAGCCAATTATGCACCAATAATCAGTGAAATTTCGAACCCATAACCTAGACCCTGGCTGTGGTGACAGTGAAGGCGGAGGCATCTGCTATAATCGTACTGTTATTGCTTTAACAAAATGTTTTATACCTGAAAGGGCAGGCAGTGCCTTTAAAACCCCAGCCGGTTCCTCTCCAGCTCTTCATTACAAATTGCCTTTTGAATCACCAGCTTTTTAGAAGGGCAACAGCAGGTACAGGCACAGGAATAGAGAAAGAGAACACGGCTGGGAATCACGTTCGGACCATGGAGCCAACCCTGGCTCTGCATTTACTGGGTGACCTTGAGCGAATGATTTAAACCCCTAGGCTTCAGTCTCTCCATCATTAAGGGCAAAGTGATAACTACCTTGCGAGGCTGTATCAAAGATATGCCACAGTCAAGGGCGTGCATGCACTCAGTAAATAGATGCTATCATTAAAGCCCAAAGTCTTAACCAAAACAAAGCTGCAGGTCATGTTTTAAAAAAAAATTCTTAAAACATTTTATATAAGTAAGCCAGTATGACAAGGAGAGACATATTTAAAACATAGCACCAATTATAATCAAATGTCTTGTTAGATATTCTGATTGTTAGATAATGATTTTAATAATATCGTGGATGGCTACACCTTGGTTTTTACTTATTGTATTCTGAAATTTCATGTTAATTACAGGCATAAACTGGGGCCACTCAGAAGCCGGTGGAAGGCACTTGCTGGAACATCATGTCATCTGGTGTGTCTGGAAAAAGAAATCCTAAGGTTTACTGCTTTCAGATGCCACTCACATATGCAGTGTTCATTCGAGGCTATCCAGTGTGTGTTTGTGTGTCTATGTTTGTGTCTGTATGCACTCACATTTTAACTCAACTTCCCATGGCACTTCACAAGTATCTTCACTCCCCTGTGAGTTGAAAATATTGCCTGGCACAAGGCTGGAAGGCAAGTTACCAGCAAGAACAGGCTGAATCTCTCAGCATTCCATGACCTCCCTGGGATACAAGCTTATAGCCCTGAAGCCTGAAATAAATGCTGGTTGCCAAAACACAGACGTGTATTTGGGTATCTATGACTGTATAACAAGACACCTCAAGATTTAGAGACATACAATAAATTAACTTTCTCCTAATTCAGGGGGCTGGTGGCAGTCCCACAGGTCACATAGCACTGGCTGAAGACTCCTGGAACTATCTGGATTTGGTTGAGCTGGAATATACAAGACACTGCTTTCGGATGACTGCCTGCTGTTGGCCCTTAGCAGGGAGGTTCACCTGAGCGAGGCTTTGTCTCCATGCAAGGTCTTTGTGTAGAAGAAGCTTCTCACAGCAGCTGAACTGCAAAAGTTAGTCCCCGGAAATGGAGCATTTGACAGATCAGAGAATCAAGAAGGCTTCTGGCAGCCTCCACTTTGAGACCATTCGGTGTCATCCTATGGGACAGACACCTGAAGAGGTCAGCCTGTGCCTCGAGGAGAAGGATGCAGACTCTGGGACTACTCCATGGGCGTGTTGCTGTTACGCATGTGTTTCGCCTGTGTAATGGATAACATGCAAACATATTGAAAGGCTAGATGAACTTGTAGCACATTTCACTCACTGGTTTTCCATGTATGTCATGAAAACACAGAAACCGGCTCACAAAATGATTGAGAGCTCAATTTATGCTGCCAGACAAGTCTCTATCAGAACCCCTACACTGGCTGCATCGCCAAGAGAAAGTCACTCACGCAGTGCTCCATCTCGAGACCCAACAGACACAGACTGTCCATCTTCCTGAAAGGCTGAGCTCCCAGCTCAGTGGGAGAAAGCTCACCTGCACTGGGACGGCAAAAACTGTGAGCCAACACTGGACGCCCAGAGAGAGTCTGATCTTGTCAGCGCTGTGGTGTCTGGAGGTATCTCTTTCCAAACAAGTCTCTTTCCTTTTTCTCAACCCCTAAACCAGTGGTTCTCAACCCTTTATTTATTTATTTATTTAACACAATTTCTTTAATGGATCTTTGGGAATTCCACATCATGAGCCCTACCTAATCCCACTCACTTCCCAGTCCCTCCATATCCTCCCCTCACCCCTACAGTGCCCCCCAAAAGAAATTTTTTTTAAAAAAAATCAAAACAAGCAAGCAAACAAACAATAACAAGAGAAAAGTGAAAAGGAAAAAGGAAAAAAAAGAATGTCTTTGCTCCTCTGTTTTTTCCCGCCTCTCCAACACCTCTTCATTTGTCCTGGTGACACTGGGAGCCTCAGTGTCACACAGTACACCTTTTTGTCACCTCAGCTTTATTTGCAAACGTTCATTGCAATGAGCCACTGGTCTGATTCAAGCCCTCTGGCACACCATCAGTGCCGGATCCTCACTGAAACTCATCTCAGAAATCCCAAAACCATCTGAGTCATGGATTCCTGCAGGAACTGTTCCTCAGGACTGGTCCCTTCACGAGCTCCAGGAGGTCCTAGAAGGGGTACCTGCTAAGGTGGGCCAACCCTAGCCTGGCTGTAGCCCTGTGTGGTAGCTGAGTTGGTCAATCCAGGCCACTGGGGCTGCCCCCCTCAGGCAAGGGAAGGAGCTGTCTTCCTTACATCCAAGCCATCAGTTCTCCCTCACCCATGGTGAGGGGTGGGGCCATCAGTCCTGAATGCATGTGGGGGGAGAGGACAACACACATGCACACACATACACACACACCAGCTCTCTTGCTGCAGCATCCAGTGAAAGCAGGGCCAACTGTCCCAGGTCAGCAAAGGACAGGGCAAGCTCAGCATGACCCTCTGGTTTTATCAGGTATACATAGTTCGTATGGCCCCCTGAGGTCGCTTAGGTCACAGACATCAACACAAACACACCTGCAGCATGACCACAGACCCAGACATGGCCCTCAGCAGCAGTTTGGGCCCAAGTGACACCATGGCTCTGGGTGGAAACACAGGCCACTCAGATCAAGATTTCTCCAGAGATGGCATGTCTCTGGACACCAACAAGGCCACAGGTTGCAGCCCTGACCCCAGGTTTCTATGTAGCCTTTGGTGGCAACATGAGCCTCAGACTTCAACACAGATCCCAGCAGCTGCAGTAGGGCCATGGACCCTGACATGGTCCTCAACAAACACTGCGACCCTTTAAATACAGTTCCTCATGTTGCAGTGACCCCCAATCATAAAATTACTTTTGTTGCTACTCTATAACTGTAAATTTGCTACTGTTATGAATCATAACATAAATATCTGATTTGCAACCCCTGAGAAAGGGTCTTTTGACCCCCAAAGGGCTCAAGACCCACAGGTTGATAAGCACTACCCTAAACCCTTCCCCTCTTTCAACTGATGTTGATTTAAAGAGGTGGGATTACTTCAAAGCCCAGTACTGTTTCCTGGCTGGGAAGTATTCATGCCAAGAAACTCTTTGAAACAATATATGTTGCCACTTGTTTGTGAAAAAAAATTACAGCAAACCTAATTTAGAGGCTATAACGCTGTCTTATTTTGGGCTTACACTTTCCTATCACAATGCATCACTGAAGGAGTCAGGGAAGGAACCTGGAGGCAGGAACTGAAGCAGAAACCTGGAGGCAGAAACTAAAGTAGAGACTATGGATGAATACTGCTTACTGGCTTGCTCCCAGACTCATGTTCAGCTAGCTTTCTTAAACTTCCCAGGACCAGCTGCAATGTGGTGGTGCTCGCCTTTAATCC
Source organism: Dicrostonyx torquatus (assembly GCA_028555095.1). Classification (NCBI taxonomy): domain Eukaryota; kingdom Metazoa; phylum Chordata; class Mammalia; order Rodentia; family Cricetidae; genus Dicrostonyx; species Dicrostonyx torquatus. Next base: position 5,614,768 of record JAQHUG010000053.1, on the reverse strand, counting down.
CAGCACTCAAGAGGCAGAGGCAGAAGGATCTCTGAGTTTGAGGCCAGCCTGGTCAACAGGATGATTTTCAGGATAGCCAGGTCCATCCGGAGAAACCCTGTCTAAAACAAACAAACAACAACAAAACAAAACCTCCCAGGACCGCCAGCCAAGGGGGTGGCACCACCTACTGTGGGCTTGGCCCTCCAAACATCTATCAATAATCAAGAAACAGACATGCCTGCAAGCCAATCAAATGGAGACAATTCCTCAGCCAAGGTTCCCTCCTACCAGATAATTGACAGAATGCAGCAGCTGCACAAATATTGACGGAAGAAGACACAAAGCTGGAGAGAGTAGTTCCGACCCAAACGTCCGTCTTTTTTAGAGATTCTGAATACCCTATTACCTGACACAGACATCAGATCCTGGCCTTGACATACTAACCACATCTGATGATGTCTCTCTGGCCCACCTATCATATTTCTTTGAACAAAACTGGGCCAGAAGCAGAATCCGAGATCCCTGGAGAACTGGGGTTAGAAGCCGTGTCCCAGTGCACAGTGGGTAGATTAGTGCCCAATTAAAGCAGATTTAAGAGACTGCAGCATAAGGAGTGGAGACAGGAGACCAAAGGGGAACATGAGGTCAAATGCTGGGAGCAATGGAAGTTCACAAAAAGAACACAACCAGCCCTGGAGCTATTCCTTCCATTGTTCCTAAATACCCCTTCCCACCTAGAGAGAAAAATGGTACCATGTGGCCTATGGCCTCAACTTAGTCCCAAGTTTAACATAGAGAATATTATGATAAACTAGGAATCCAAAGAAAATTTTACATGGAAATTCACCAGGCTCAGATATTTATTTTATGAGAGAAATGACCTCTGACTCTGGATGACGTAAGTGGCGGTCCTGTAGAGTAAACTGCAAGTGGCTTGTGCGTAGGGTGAACTACAAAAGTGGCCACCCTAGAGGGTCAGCTGCAGGCGGCTGTCTTGTAGGGTGCACTGGCCTGAATGTGTCTAATACGTGAGGCTGAGGTTTCCCCTCCATACTCCAAGGTCAACAAGAACTGTGCCTTTCACTTCAGAAAGCTCTTGAGCTCTTCTCCACTGGAGACAAGGATGTGTGTCGTGACTGAAGGAAAACCCTGACAGAGGTCTCCTGTTATTTCTTTAAAATACAGCCGAGAGTATCTGCCTGGCTCTGCGTCACTGTGAAAGGCCTCGCTACACATTGGACCCAGTGCAGACACTCTCCATCGCAGCATTTCTCTCCATCCTTGGCTTACATTTGGAGATTTGCTGAGCTGCCTGCACTCCACTCTCTTACATCTGAGCTATGAGTTAATAATACTGAACACTGGATGTGTACACACTGCATTAGACTCTGAGCCTGCACTCTCTAAGACTATGGTATCCTATCGTGGTGTAGCTTATGCTATAAAGACAAACATTTAGAGTCTAAGTTTTCCCTGACTTATAAGCAGAGGGGAGACCTGGTGTTTCACATTCCTGTAGGGAAACTGATTGCAAGGACTGCCAGGTCCCTTTGGGGGTTTCTCCAGGGTGCGAATATAGAAAGCCCTCTAGCTGGATTCTAACGAATACTGTGTTTGTGGTTTTGCTGAAACCCAAGAGACTGTAGTTGATAACTTGGCAGCTCTGCTAAATTGCATTGCTTTGGATCTTTCGTCCCTCCAGAGAGATGATTTTTCAAGTCCCCACTGGCTAGACTCCATTTCGTTGCAAAGAAGGACCTCCATGCTACAGGCCTGTGGAAATCCTCCAATGAAACTCAAAAGCTATCCACCTGCTTAGGGAGCCATTTACCGCTTAAAAGCATCCTGTCACGGGAAACATGGGTTACACCCTCCAAACCTGCTGGTTCTATCCTACCAACTTACTTCCACTTAAATGTGCACTTAATTGTATAGGAGTTTAGCTAGGCAAAGGTGGTAGACCTGTGGCCAGGGGCCATATGAAATCAACTAAGACTCATTAACATTATCCTTAAGATAAAGATTTAAGTCTTCTCCATCTCTTTGCTCACTAAAGTAAATAGGACTAAGATAGGGGAACTGAAGGAGATTTCCCAGCCAAGAACATTGACAGCTGAAATATAATCATACCATAAGATTTATAATGCTATTGACTTTTCTTTTGCATCATAAATTTCACCGCTGAGTGTCTGCCTGGATTTTATTATAATATCATATTAGGGAGAGCAGCTTTGCTGGTGACAAATGAAAAATCACTGATATGAGAAAACTTCCCATTATCAGCTCATCACCTACCCATATTAGCATCTCTGTACCCTATTATCAACTTTTTACATAAGATAACATTTCTTAATGGCAGGGAATTCTCTAATGCCGTGTGAGCAGTGCTAGCATCATTTGTAGTGCCCGTCATGCAGAGCCCACTTGAAAGCAGGATGTATTTATTTTCTAGGTAGACTTTGAAAACTGCAAACGTTTTCTAGCTGTTCAAGCAAGAACACTGTTTGATGCCAAAAGCGTTTGCTTGAGAGTGTCGAAGGCCCCTTTAAAGTTGCCCCCAACCTTCAGATCGTCTTACAGTAACTGCAAAATTTGAAGACAGTTAAAGCAGAGCAGAAAGAGACAAACTGCTGACCTACCAAATGCAAAGCCGAGAATACATTTTCCATGTCTTTCGTTATTGTTGCTGTAACTCTCAGAGCCAAAGCAGGCTAAGTTCAACCAAGTTGTCTGTTACCTACAACCCTTGTATAGCACACACCCGTCAGTGCCATTGATAAGAACTTCTGTCCTTTGCACGCCCCAACATTCTTCACATGGCAGGGAGCTGGCAGGGTAACTGTGGGCTCCAATATCCGCCAGCCTGAGGACACCATGCAACTTCGTAGCTGAAAGCTAACAATTTAGAAAGACAATAGATGAGGGTTTTGCTCCAGCCTTCCTTTTCACTTGTAGATTGCTCAATAAGAAGTCGCTAACTCCAAAGCGGGTAAAGGAATGCAGGTGTGTGTGTGCTGGGGGAGGTGCCCCGGAAAAGGAATAGGAATAGAAAATTCCTCAAGAGTTGGGGGAGCATTCAGAGCAGGAATGGCTTGGGAGAGGCACAATAAACACAAGGTCACGCTGTAAAAGAAAGAGTAGTCCAAAGCCTTTGAACGGTGATGGTGTGAAAGCCTGTTTCTTTCTCGCGCCTCCGGGAACACATTTGGGGAAAAACACCAGTTTCTATGTTGGGGTGACGGTCCCCGACAGTAACACAAACTTAGTTTCTAAAATCGATTTCTTTAGGATGTGATCGAGTCATTGGAGTTTGTGGTCATATCTGCGAGGCGCTGAGCCAGCCTATCAGCTCTGCAACTTTGTGTGACAAGCAATCAATGCAGTGAGAAAATCCATTTTATCAGCTCAATGAGCTGAACGGCTGCCTGTGGACACAATGCAAATCACAGCCCTCTGTGGTTTCCACCACAGCGGGGCAGCCCTGTGTTCTTGCACTCTGAGGAATCTCCACGAAAGGACAGCCTGGCCCTTTCCTGGACTTTTGAGTTCACCTTGGTGTCTGATACCCAACAAGGAAGCACCAAACTCAGCCTAGGACCCAGTAGCACATCCCTATGGCTCCTCGCTTACCCAGCTCAACCACTCTCGAATTTAGGGCTCATATCAGTCTGTTCTAGAAGCACACTCCTACCACCTCAGAACTCACTGAACTCCTTCCCAAGGCTGCTCACAGGGAGTTTATTGTGTGGCCTCATGGTAGAACCTCAGCCCTTTAGGGTCAATCAGGAGACTTCAGAATTCCTGGAGTGCTTGCTTACACAATGCAGCTAGACTTCTCTGACCCTTCCTATGTCTCACAGCACAAATGCATGTCCTTGAAATGGAGGGACTGTGTTTATATATGTGGCACTGGCAGCCAACAGGGCTTATTTCTCTCCTGGGTTGGACTTACTAATAAGGCAGTGGTACTCAAACTTCAGTTAGCATTTAAAAAAAAAAACTGAGGTACTTTTAAAAACTAAATTCTTGGACTCAATACTGATTTAAGTCAGTCCTACACTGAGGACAGGTAAATCTTTCAACTAGTCCAGCTGGCTGACAGTCGGCTTTCATTTAAATAGCAGGTTGTCTTCAACCAATCTGACTCATCTCTTATTTGAAAAAACAAAAAGCAAGAATGTAAATGTTTGATACAAACAAAATCTTGCCAGTTGATGAAAGTCTGCATAAGTATTCATTTTCTGCTACTACTCTGATGTTTATGTAAGCCTACCTAGGAAAGTGGCCAAATAAAGCCCTTCTCCAGAATGAGTTTCAATGAAGATCAGCCAGAAGGAAGTCCTGGAGAAATCCGTGAAAACATTTACACATAGGATGCCTGGAAGTCTTGAAAGCTGTCTTCCTACCCTTGACTTTCTCAGCTTTCGTGCATTTCCTGCTATTCACCTGCAGCCCAGTTCCCCGCAGCTCCCAACATTAGGGAGAGGAGAGGGAGCCCAGAGAACCTATTGACACTGGCAGGCTAGACAACAGACAAAGGAGAAACTGAGGCGTAGGCTTCCTGCCAACCGGTGGGCACCAGGGCACACAGTGAGGAGGTTGAAGGTACCCTCAACTTAGTGCTCACTCAGCCCTGTACTCCACGGCGCTCCTGGTTCTGCATGTGCCTGCATTACAGCGGTTTGCACAGCAGAGGGTGCCCTGCAGCCTCTATCGGGCAGCCAACCAGCTCTTTTAGGATAGAACCTGTGACAGATGCTGTGGATCTGCCACGTACTGGCTGTGTAGGCGGGACAACTACCTACACCTCCTCTTTCTCATCTACAAAGTGGATTAACCACTTCTACTGCAGGATGGCTATAGAGATTAAGTGAGATGATCCTTATAAAGAGCTGAGCCAAGTTGTGTTGTCCGTGTTCAGTTCTTGTGGTTCTCTCACATCGCTGTTCATTCAGTCAAGGTATCTAGGTCAGCTTGTGATGAATGAAGTGGAAGTATCTCGAGATAGCCATCTTGCCGCAGCTAGTCTCTTGCTTCAGCTAGCTGAAGGGGATAGTCCTAGCCTATCAGGCTAAGAGCCACACCCCGCCAGTACCTAATTATTCTGCCCCTAATTAGCTGTTAATTAATTACTCGGGGCTGAACCACCAGGTCCCAAGAGGTATAAAAAGATAGACCCACGTGGGAAGTACTCTCTCTGCAGATCGCGGGCCTACCAGCATCTTCGGAGAAGCACGTTT
>JAQHUG010000053.1:5578278-5600121 GCA_028555095.1 Dicrostonyx torquatus | reverse complement strand
TTATACTTGGCTGAAATGCCTACAGCTAGCCAGCCAGCCCCCAGAGGAAGAGAGATGACAGGAACAGTTGCTTTTTTGCTGAGTACTCTGTCTGCTATCAGCTCTGCTAAGCTGTGCACCAGTACCTAAACCTGGAGCTGGTGGCCCTTCCCGGGGGTCCACCCTCTTGTCTTCTCAGCTCTTATGATTCCATCAATCTCTGGAAAGACTATGTAAATAAAAAGAGAACCGTCAGGTGGTAGTGGTGAGTGTCTTTAATCCCAGAACACAAGAGGCAGAGGCAGGTGGTAGTGGTGAGTGTCTTTAATCCCAGAACACAAGAGGCAGAGGCAGGTGGGTCTCTGTGAGTTCAAGGCAGGGAGTTAGTTCCATGACAGCCAGGGCTACACAAAATCCCTGTCTCAGAGAGAGAGAGAGAGAGAGAGAGAGAGAGAGAGAAGGAAGGATGGGTGGGGGTGAGGTAGAGAGAGAGAGGGAGGGAGGGAGGGAGGAAGGAAGGGAGAGAACAGAGAACAGGGAGAAAGCCACCGAGGGCAGAACCTTCCCTAAGCCATACTCATGGGCAGTGTGACCCCCTGGCATAGTTGGCATGGGGCACTGCTGTTATATTATTATTAACAGATTTTGCTCACTCTTGTCTTAGTTCGGAGGATAAGTTCTGAAGCACTGAAGGGCATGAATTCTTCCAGCTGGACCATACTGGCTGTAGCCACAACCTGTTGAGTGACACAAACCTCAAAGACTAACAGCAAAGAAAGCAACCAGGGAGGGGGATGGGATCCCTAGATACTGAGCAACTGCCCCAGCATTTAAAAGCTCTATCTTGGAGCCCAGATGTCCCTTGGAACTCCTTTGACCCAGGACCCCATCCAACCCTCTTTACCTCAAGATGGAAGGGTTCAGTGAAGGAGGTGAAGGGTCTCAGCCCAGCTCCAGATTGGGAACCCGGTCAGACAAGAGACTCAAAATAACTTCTCCTTTAGAGGAAGTCTTGCCATGGACTAAAAAGCTAACTTGGTTTCCATGTTCACAGCATTCTTGGATAAAGAACGGGAAACTAACCAGCATGATGGGATACAGCAGGTAGCTCCTGTGAATCAACTGACACAGGCCTTTCTGTCCAGATGACAACACATCCGACTGTGACGCGGGCACTGCAAACTTAGAATCTACACAGGAAGGTCAAATTCACATAGCACATAAGTAGCAGCCATGGACCCTGGGTTTACAGGGTATTTCAAATTCTGTGATTCTAACACAAAGAGTCCCGTTATATTCAAGTTCATTTTAAGCCCAAGTTAGGAGGAAGAGGGAAAAATTCAAAAGGAAAGAGATGAGGGTAAGGGACCACTAAATAGTACAGGCAACAGCTCAGAGGCTTGCTTTAGTGCAAACATGCCCTGGAACAGGCAGTACATTCATTCAGCTGAACTCTGTTCTCAGAATGGTGGCGTCTCACCCAAGCAAATGTGTGTCTAGGACTTAAAGAAATGCATTTAAGGGTAACACACCCTCTAAACACAAATGAGAACAACTAGTTCATTTAATTCTCAATGCAAGGAAATGAGTGCGTTGTAGCACAAATTCTAATTGGTCTTAATAATAAAAACCCGGAATCAGATATCAGGGGGTGAAAGCTGAAAGATCAGAGAAGCAGAGAAGCCAGTCACTAGTTCTTACCTCTACAAAATCCTCAGACCGAATGGGCTGTCCTGTCTCTGTAAGTCCTCAGACTGAATGTCATCTCTATGAAACCTCAGACTGAATGCCTTGAGCTCCTGTCTCCTCCCACCTTATATTCCTCTCTCTGCCTGGCCATATCCCTTTCTGTCTCCACCTCTCTAGTGCTGGGATTAAAGGTGTGTGACTCCCAAGTACTGGACTAAAGGTGTGACCCATCACCACCTGGCCTGGCTCTGTTTCTCTTTTAGGCTTTTAGGCTCGGTTTCACATAGCCCAGGGTGGCCTTGAACTCCCAGAGATCCGTCTGCCTCTGCCTCTGCCTCCCAAGTGCTGTAATTAAAGGTGTGTGCCACCACCGCCTGGCATCTATAGCTAACTAGCGGCTTAGCTCTGCACTCGGATCTTCAGGAAAGCTTTAGTTGTTAGATCACAAAGAGAGTAAGTACCACCACAGTGTATAATGTGGGAGGAGGAAATTTCAGTGAACGACAGTGTCCAATGCCCACAGGGAACTTTGCACAAAGCTTGACGTACAGACCTCCCGCCCCGCAGCCTGTGTGTGGTGAAGCGCTTCCACACACCTGGCTCACCTGACCGTGACTGACCACATCCACCCGGGAGAGATGGAAGAGAGACTGCTGTCCCCACCTGCATATGGAACAGACTGTCTTTGCCTCTCTCTTGCTCACTCTCACTCTCTCGTTCGCGCCCTCTCTTGCTCTTACTCTCTTGCGCTCCACTTATGCTACAGGGAAGGTGAGCACCAAGGCAGCAAAGCCTCCATCATATCAGGTCCCTGAGTGCTGGACTTGCAGGGATGGGCAATGCCTGGACCTGACCTGAAGTCACAGGGCTGCCTGCCTCGCAGACACTGACTTGGACAATGCACTGGTCAGCTGAGATTACGCTGGACAGAGGCTGGACCCCCTCAGCTGCAATCACACAGAGGCTGAACTACCTCCCTATAAAGCAAAGCTTCCCACCCCCGCTCCCCAAGTTCTTGTACAACCCTTGTACAGCAAGGGAGACTGTCAGTGCATCTCTGGCTCACTTGGAAACACCGGGGCTCATAGCCACGTTTCTCTCAGCTTTACTCAAAATGAAGAAATACAAAATCTCCAGCAGATTTATTTTCTGACTGCCAATTTCTTCCCACTCTGTATGAGGAAACCTCAAACTGCCAAACACGCAGAACACTTTGAGATATAGGAACTACATTCATTTGAAATGAGACATTATTGGCGCACTGATGCTTATCTGTGGTTTGTCCCTTGTCCTCTATAAGAACCATAGTTGTCGAAAGGGAATTCGGGAAACCCCTCCCTTCACTGATTACCAGGTTGTCCGTAGCATGAGTTCCGTCCTAAGAATATAATGTCAAAACAGTTTATGTGGCACCTTAGAAGCCCCAAAAGTATGGGTTGCGAGGGCAATGGTCTACAAGCAGCTTTTTGTGTCATGATGCCTGGACTATCCATCTAAATATAAGTTGTGGTGCAGTTGTATGGATGGATTTCCTCCATACATGGCTCTCTGAAGGGTCGCATCCTTCTCATTTGCACAGTTTAAAGGGTTTTCCTCTCTGCTGACACAGCCCCTTCTTCGATTGCCTTTGATCCAGCACATCTGTGTGCTCAGAGCCAAGGACGGCCTTCCACGACACACAGCCTTCCACGACACACGGCCTTCCACGACACACGGCCTTCCACGACACACGGCCTTCCATGATACATGGCCTTCCACGACACACGGCCTTCCATGATACATGGCCTTCCACGACACACGGCCTTCCACGACACACAGCCTTGCTGGGTTCAGGGCTGTCTCCATGGAAAAGCTCATTCATTCAGCCAACACACGCATTCATCTGCTCAGAAGAGGCCAGCCGCTATGAAGACACAGAGAACACGGGCGTGAGTGAAACAAACTGCTTTCCCCCGGTGACTTTAGTCTAGAGAAGAGACAAACTTGGGCACATTGGGACCACTGTCAAATGCAAACTGAACCAAACGGAAGGAGGGACAAACAGAACGGCGCCAGTGACACTGGCAGGAAATCAGAGGGCTACTTGTATGGCTATGTAATGACAGCCAGCAGCCAAAATCCATGACCAGCAGGCCAGTGGAACAAACTAATCTTGACATTTACGACCAGGACCTGTTTTAGAATAAACAGAGCATGGCGCCAAGTGTATTCTTATATTCAACACCTAGAAGCAGGGGGCAGAGCCTCCTCTGCGTATGTGTGAGCCCAAGATCCCATCTAGCTGAAAACACAATCACTGTAGTTAACGTACAGAAGCACGTCTAGTAAATTTCTTTTAAAAGCTAACTATATCCTCTTGCCAAAGCCCACCCGTGCAAATTTAGCTAGAAGGGCAGACTCAAACTGAAAGACTAAAGCAGAGAGATTGCTGTGTGCATGGACACAGTCAACACAGTCTTAACAAGGCAAAATAAAAGATTCGGTTGCTTAGAGCCAGTGCGTGGAAAGTCATTCCGATTGAATATAGCTGGTTACCTTTGACCCCAGACTTTGAATTTTGTACAAAGCTTGACTCCTGGGTCAGCACAGCCCATGAGAGAACGAACGCAAAGAAACCTTAATAAATACGGGCATTTAAGGAGGAGAGGGGTTTTCATTTCTTGGTGTTTTCGCCCTTCCGTGGGTCCATTCTCCTGAGAGGCTGTCCAGGGCCTTTACAGAGATGAGTGTCTTAACCCAGGCAAAGTTCACGATGAAGGGCACCCACACCTGTTAAGATGTTCTAAAGGTGCAGAATCTTCTCCCTTCCGTTGCTCACGAAGTTTCTTCATTGGCCTTCCTCACCTTCAGCTCAGCTCTGAAGAAGTTGTTTGTCCCCGCCCCTTACCAAGGCCTGAAAAAGGGAGGACACAGTGCCACCTGCTGCCCGCACGCGGGAAGAGTCGTCCCTTGGCGGAGCACCACAAGGTTCTAGGGAGTAACTACATTTTCCTAAGTAAGTTTCTATGTTATTAAAGATTATGCAAGACTGATTTGTCACTGGAAGAATTTTAGGACATATTTTATTTTATTATTCCTGGTAGTTTACACAAATGTCATCTAATTTCAGGCAAAAGCAAATTTGAAATGTAAGTACCAGTTTATGATGTTTTGATTTATTCATTTCATAGAGCCACAGCACACATTTTGTAATAAGGTCTCTCACCCTACTTAGAATTCTATCCTCTGTACTGCATTTAAGTTCCATGAAATTAACATCAACACAAATGTTGAGATACTTACAAATATAAAGGGTACTGTTGAACAGGGAAAATATGCTCAAAGAATATTCCAGAAGAAACAGCACCTTTGAACTATTCTAGCAAAAAAAAAATTGTTGTAATAGGTTTTTTTTATGCAGTAAATTCTGATTATGATTTCCCCCAATCCTCCCATATCCCCTACTTCCCCACACACTCATATTCTCTCTCATTAGAATATAAGTAGGCATCAATAATAATAATAAATAAGGTAAACTAAAAACAGAAAAATCAAAAGAAACACATTCAGACACAGAGACACACACGTTTGCACCCACAGAAATTCCATAAAAACCAAAAAAAACCGGACAAGCAGGCACCATCATACGTAAGCAAAGTGCCTGTACGGTTAGAAAAACTAACAAAGCATTATGAGAGAAAGAACCTCCAAAAATGCCGCTGAGTTCATCTTGTGGTGGTTATCTCCTGCTGGGCGTGGAGCCTACCCATGGTGTGGTTTGTGTGCCCAGTGAGACTCCTTTGGAGAAAACTGAGTTATCAGTTGGGGAGAGTTTCTGGGTTAGGGTGTCCACTTCCCTTCTCAGTGCCGGAAGCCTATCTGGTTCAGACCTGTGCAGGCCCTGTGAATGCTGCTCCAGCCTCTGTGAGTTCATATGTGTGTTAGTCCTACTGTATTTAGGCCTTATTTCCATGGTGTTCTCCATTTCCACGGCTCTTACACTCTTTCCACCTCCTCTTCTGCAGGGTTCCCTGAGCCCCGAGCAGAGGGATTTGGAGATGTCCCATTTAGGTCACTCACTTTCACTCTGAACATTGCCTGGCTGTGAGAACTAAAAGCAAGTGACACAAGTGTACCCTTGCTTTCCTAAAACAGCTTTCACTGCTGATTTTCCTTCCTAGCTAAACTCAGTGTATAACCCTATTTTACTAGTCTGTTTGCATAGCAAACAGTGAGACACAAGTACTCTGCCAACTATGAATAAAAAGTGTTCTGATTCTTTATTTAAAAAAAAAGACTGTCCTAAGCTGCAGCCACTCAACTGTCATAAGAAAAGTCACACTCAATCCTTCCTCTGACTCTACAACAGCACCTGTGAGCCAGCCCCCTCTACCTCCATGACCTGACCATTCTAACCACTACTATCCACCATTTCGCTCTTTATGTGCACAAAACCAGCTGCTCTAGCTTCCCCATATGAGTGAGGGCATGTGGACTAGTCTCTGTAAGTGCTCAACACTGAACACTCCAGCTCCACCTACACTGCACCAATGACAATACATTATTCTTTTCATGGCTGAAATATTCTACTAGATGGATAGACAGACAGACAAGATAGATAGAGATGGTAGATAAATAGATAACATTTTCTTTAACTATTTGCCTGTCAAAGAACAGCTGGGCTGATTCCATACCTTGGCTACTAAAGGTGCGTCTTCTTTGCTTTTTTATGTGTGTTGCCTGTATGTTCATCTGTGCAGCACATGCATGCAGTGCCCGAAGAGGCAGAAGAAAGCAGGGAATCCCATGATGGCTAGTCTTGGCTGTCAACTTGACTCCATCTGGAATGAACTACAATTCAGAAACGGAGGGCATACCTGGGACAGGTTTTATTCTTGGTTTGAATCCACTTCTTTTCTCTGAATACTACTTGTACTTTGAGGCAGGAAGACACACCTTTCATCTGGGCCACACCCTCTTCTGGAAGCCTATATAAGGACTCAGAAGAAGGAAGGTTTTGCTTTTTGTCTGCTTGCCCTCACCTTGCCAGCACATCCATTCCTTTACTGGCATTGGAGCCTACTTCTTTGGGATTCCAGCACAGACAGAAGACCAGCCGAGACACCCAGCCTTGTGGGGCTGACTAACTTCTGGAATCTTGGACTTTCTATTCACCATTCTTGGATTCAATGGCTATTTATTCAATGGCTATTCAGCCATTGTTGGATTGGTTGAACGGCAACCTGCAAGTCACCCCAATAAATTCCATATATATATTATATAAGTGTTTATATAATATATAAATTACTTATATATTTGTATGATTATAATTTATATAAAGAGAGAGATCAAAGTGATTACAACATGAGATTATCAGAAAATTCCCGCACAAAGCAGCGCTGCTCCCAGGCTTGTTTGAGCTCTCCACCATGGACAGGAGTAGCTTAGATGAGGCCGTGAGTGCAGCCTCCCATGATGGCATCAGAGCTCCTCAAAGAAGAAACAGTGTCCAGACAGGGCAAGCAGGAAGCCAGGGAAGTGCTCCACCAGCAAGGAGTTGGCCTACACTGTGATCCAGGACTCCCCAGCCTCCTCACCTGAAAGAAAAAGCGTTTCTGTCTGTGAACCACCCAGGTGGCATTTTGTTATAGCCACCCAAACTGTCTTGGACAGAACGAGGATAATCCCACTCCCTAACTGCATCATAAAATCTTCAAGGGACCACATTTTTGTCACTATAGTCTCAAATTTTAGCGACCATCGGACAAACACGTGTTTGTACAATGGATGGATAGATGGATGGATGGATGGATGGATAGATGGATGGATGGATGGATGGATGGATGGATGGTTTCCCCAGTCCTCACCTAGAATGTGGATAGTCTGAGCTGGCTCAGACGCTAGCTGAAAAGTACACAGAAAGGTAGGGATACATTGAACTCTAACCTTACTTTTAAGATTAAATAACTGCATGAATCTAATCTGCAAACAGCAATGTAAGCGCTACATCTTCAATAATTATCTGTGACAGTCACAAAATATAAATATGAAGCCCACCTCTCAGCTGTGCCACCCCACCCCTACAGCCCTCCAGCAGCCTTCACTGCTGATCAATAGACCAACAGGGACTGAGGAAGCCCTGCTCCCTCCTGTGGACGCCTGGCTTCCCGTGGCAGGGGACCTCAGATCCCAGGATGGGAACATGCTGGCTTTGGTAATGATCCAGCTGGTTCCACTGAGAGAGCCAGCCCATTCCTTGAGAATGGTGAAAATCAGGTTTTTCCGAAGCTGTAACTGTAACTGTTGCTGACAATGGAGGTCAAATGGGCCCGAGATGAGAAGCAGTTTGTAGGTCTGAGTCTGGACTCACCAGAGCCAGTTATTCCAACAGAGACCTCCTTGGGTCTCTGAGAGAGCCTGCTTACTGCCAAGTAAACACATCGACAGCCCTCCTGTAATTGAGGAGAAGTCTCCTGGATCACAAATCCATCTCGTAATTACCCTAGGATTCCACTGAGAAAGTGTCGACATAATTTCCTTTGTGTGTGATTTCCAAAAGGACATGTGTCCTACCCAGTGTTCTCTAAACGCTCCCCATTGATTGTCTCAGTCTACAGTGTGTTGATTTTTTTTTTTAGCCCAGAGTGTATAAGGTGAAGGAAACAATAACCAAATATAGAAAATATTGATCTGCAACCATTGATTCAAGGCCCTGTGGTGTGAAAAGATTAGTTACTTTTAAGAGAAATACTGAGGGTGACTTTCAACTACTTTTTATTGACTAACAGAGACCAGATAAACCTTTCTGTTTGAAGCCACGCACTCTTAAGAAACCACGGTGAACAACCCTTCTGTTTCCTTGGTTAAGAGCAACACAGCACTAGGCTTAAAAATGAAAGTCCTGGAGTGTGTGATAGCAGGGCTCCAATCCGCAGCCTTGAAGACACCAGGGAAATATCCTCTCGCTGAGCTACACAGTCACCCCACTTTTCCAAAATATATAAGCATACAGTATATCTAATGACCTGTGGTACTTTCATTTAATGATATACCTAGTGTTTCAGTGTTTATTATGTCCTGGCCAGAGGCGGGCACGCATGTGTGTATATATGTGTGTACAGATGGGTGTGTAGGTATATGTCGCTATATGTGTGGGTGCAGGTATACATGTACATGTGATTATGTGTGACCTTGGTTGGCCCTCATTCATTCCCTGACTCCTGAACATCTTTTAAATCTATATACAATAAAGACATCCTGCCTTCCTACATGCCAAGAGAGTGCCGCCCTGTGCCCCTCTGCAACCTCCCTGTGATCTTGTTTAGGTCTCTCAGTAATCAATTAACGATAGTAAATTCAAACCCCATCAAAACCAGGGAACTTCAGTTCTGCCCGGAGAAGCCCACCCTATGCTCTGGGTCTGTCTCTATAACACCTCTCTTCCACTTGATTTTTATGCTTAAATCTATATTAAAATGTCTTTATTTCACCTTAACTCTACTTCACAAGGATTGTTCCTGAAATGCTTTTCGTCACTGAAGTACCGAGTCCTGGTTTAGCTTTAGTTGAAGTCCCGAAACCCTAGGGGTACTTCTCAGGTGACAGCTGGTAACCTAGGGGCTCCGCCTCCTGCCTCTGCCGCAGGCAACACTGACAGCAGGATCTCCTCATCCATTCTCCAGAGAGGCAGCTTCGTCCTCGTCCCCAGGTTTTCTGTTTACTCAGCCCAGATGAGACAAGCAGAACCAGTATTGTCTCCAAACCTAGCAAGAGGCTGAGGGAAAGGGCCGCGGTGTTATGACTCTCCGCTACACATTCACCCCACAAACAGGACCTATGGCCTCACTACAGGTAAATCCAAAAGCTTAACAAAGGATTTGGGAAGAATGTCCATAACCATCCAATGATTATTTTTGCACTCAGCAACCATTTGCCTCATTTCTACTATGTACCGAGTAGACATTCAGTAAAAGCTTGAGGGTGCTTGAGGGTTCTAGGAGGACTTAGTGGGAGGAGTGGGATTGAATACGGTCAAACTATGCCATAATTATGTATGAAATTCTCAAATTATTAATACAAATGCTATGTCTGGAAGAAAAAAAAAGCCACAAGCTTGCTGAATGAAAAACAAATGGTTCCTAATTCCCTAATAATTACTGCTGTCCTTCCCAGGGCAAAGCTGCTACTAGCAATAAGAAATGACTTCCGCCTTCTCACCCAGTCTCTTAGCCAGAGTCTGGACAAGCTGAGCGTCTGGTTTGAGAGAAACCTAACCATAGAAAGGAGAGCCAGGGTGAGACGGAGCCTTGAACAGGAGCTAGGGCGTTGTTCCAGCTTCTTTGTCTCAAGGTCAGCGTGCTCTGTGGACTAGGCGCTGCAACTCCTCAGCTTAGACCACATTTGCATGCGGCAGCAGCAATGTGCATAGGTGAGAGCCAAACTCCGCTGCAGCCAGAGCCGGCGGCTAATTAGCGGCACCTGCATCAAGGCACGATTATCATCGTGCTATTAGGTTACTGTTTGCATTGCAGGGTAACTGATTAGACCTGTCAGATTATGACAGGACGGGCTTCGCTTTTTAGTTTACATATAAATTTAAATGTCACTGTTTTAAAAGCAAAAAAAAAAAAAAAAAAAACTTTGGACATGACAGTGGCTATTTTTGAATTTTAGTTACAGACTCCATTTGGCAGTGACAGGATTATAGGTCATCCCTAAGAAACTAGGCAGTATATTGCCATGAACAGATACACCTTTTTCATATTCACAACAGAAATCCCCCTCTGCTTGGCCTACCTTTCCCCTCAAGGCTCCAATGACCAGCTACAAGTTCTAAAGCCGTTCACACCTGATGGTCCATCCTCATGCTTCATAATATCCACATACATAGGTGCCCAAGCCAGATACGCTGATTTGGAGATGACCCCAAGTCTTCCGAGTTGCAGGTTTCCTCCATTAACTACTGGGCCCTCCACTGTTCCAGACACAGGACACCTCACTGCAATCAGCATTACGTTTCAGTCCAACTTTTGGGCATGGTACCTGCCGACCACAAATAATATTTTGTGCTATTATAGTTGCCTTCAGATGTCTAAAGGGCACAAAGAATTAAGTCTGGGAGGCCTTCAGAGAACAGACCAGGCATGAGGAAGTGTCTATGTCTCTGTGAGTGTATGTGTGTGTGTTGTATGTATTTCTGCAAGTGTGTCTGTGTGTGTTTGTGTCTCTGAGTGTGTGTCTGTGTGTGTTTGTGTGTCTCTATCTGTGTGCATGTTTGTGTGACTCTGTGAGTGCATACGTGTCTGTGTTTCAGTATCTGTATGTATGTGTTGTGTGTTTGTGTCTGTATATATGTATACATTTGTGTAACTGTGTGTGAATGTGTGTGTGTGTGCATACATGTGGAGACCAGAGGACAACATGAAGAACTGGTTCTCTTCTTCCACTATGTAGGTCCCAGGGATCAAACTCAGGTTCTGACAGGTGGCAGCAAGTGCCTTTACCCACTGAGCCATCTTGCCACCCTGAGAAGGGAACAACTTTTAACAGTCTCTGCAACTAGAATGAGAACTCACAATACACTTCCCAAAATACATGAATTATCTACTTCTCAGGAATATGACAAAACTTGGCACGAAGTATAACCTATAGGGCTTGGACACATTCTCATGACATGCTGACTCTACAAAATTCTTAATTCTATGTAGTCATCTAATAGTATTAAAAGTAAATGCAATTTGAAGTTAATGATGTGAACATTATTATCACTTAATCAAACCACTTTTACAGTGCATTTATTCACCTTGGTTTCTCAGAAACTAATGAAAGAAACTGTGCCCCAATAAAAAGGGATGGACACTGACTGTCGACCTGGTCCTTTATCACACATTAATGGTGCCTCCATAACCTTGGACGAGTAATTTCCCTTCTCTGTTCCTGGATTTTCAAATGAAGATGGACACAATTTTACATACGCTGTGCTCATCAGTATGGAAAAAAGTGTATGGAGAGCTTACTAGAGGTACAATCAGTCCTGATTAAAATCTATGACTCTCTGTCTCTCTGTCTCTCTGTCTCTCTGTCTCTCTGTCTCTCTCTCTCTCACACACACACACACACACACACACATACACACACACACACACACACACACACACACACACGAGGAGAGAACTAGTTTGGATGAAAGGGTCCAATAAGAGTGAAAAAGAAAGAAAGAGAAAGTGACAGGTTGGTGAAGAGCAAACACACTGTGTACATGTGTGAAATTATGAAAGAACAAGTTAAATTTTCAGTTAAGAACAAGATAGTCACAATCCCTGTTCATGAAGCCTGTGATATAGAAGAGCAGGAAAACAAAGCAGAAAATGGATATTTGCATACTATATTTCTGATTCACAGAAGATGCACGAGGGAAAGAGCACAGGTCCTGTGCACGGAGGGCTCAGCACTAAAAGAGTGAAGACAATACAATGAGAAAACAGTTAACAAAACACTCAGTTTATTATTTAATTGCTCAGAATAAAACACAAAGAAAACTCTGTGGGAAAGCTAGGTAAGAAAAGAAAGACAAATGTTTTCTAAATTATTCTATAGATATATAGATAGAATGAGGGAAAAATCAATCCTTCTTAATGCATGGTAAAAGGAAAAAGAGGAGGAAGAAGAAGGAAGATGAAGAAGGAGGAGAAGAGGAAGAAAGGAAGGAGGGAAGAAGGGAGAGAGGGAGGGAGGGAAGGGAAAGACAAAAAGAAGGAAAAGAATAGAAAACCACCCAAGGGTTTTCCCAGAGCCATGGCTAAAACCTTCTCTGTGATCTCAGTTTTACACACTGTCGTAGTTAGGGATTTTATTGTTTCGAAGAGACACAATGACCACCACAGCAACTCTTCTTTTTTTTTTTAAGATTTATTTTTTATTATGTATACAGTGTTCTGCCTGCATGTCTGTCTGCAGACCAGAAGAGGGCACCAGATTTCATTACGGATGGTTGTGAACCAATATGTGTTTGCTGGGAATTGAACTCAGCACTTCTAGAAACTCAGACAGTGTTAACTGTCTGAGCCATCTCTCCAGCCCAACCATGGCAACTCTTATAAAGGACAACATTTAACTGAAGTTTACAGTTCAGAGATTCAGTCCATTGTCATCACGGCACAGAGCATGGCAGCATGCAGGCAGACGTGGTGCTGGCTACATCTTGATCAGAAGGCAACAGGAAGTAGATCAGAAGGCACTGGGCAGTATCTTGGGTATTGGAAACCTCAAAATCAACCTTTACAGTGACATACAATGGCCAACAAAGCCACACCTCATAATAGTGCCACACCCTATGAGCTTATGGGGGTCATTACATTCAAACTACAACAGGCACGAAAAACTCAGTTGGCCTCAGCTCTCTGATTTCTTTATCTACAGTCTTGGGAGTGAATGGCTATTTGTAGATAATAACTAAGTCTGTGACCCTGTGTAAGGAAGGGACTCTGAATCTTAAAAGTTCTCACATTCAGTCCAACAGAAGGTTGGAGAGGGGCCGTCTGCTCAGCATCCAACAGAGAGCAAGCACATAAGCCCATACCTTTCCCAGGTTTGCTGTGCATCAAAATACAAAAGTGTCTCATCTGGGTCTGTAGGGCACCAGCAAGAAAGACACACTGGGCCTGGTCTGGGCTTTTGAAAACCTCAAAGCCCACCTCCACTGACACCCTCCTCCAACAAGGACACATCTAAGTTTTTCAAATAGTGTCACTCCCTGGCAACCACACCTGGTAATCTATGAGGCTCTGGGGACATCCTCATTCAAGCCATTACATATGTCATTGTGATGAGCACTTAGTCTCCAACATTCTAAGACAAAGTGTTGACAGATAAATATCAGGCAAACAAGATCTCACAACCCCAACCTGTAAAATACAATGGTGAACTGGGAGCAAAAGTCAGCAGAAATAAAAGCAGGCCCTCACGGACTCCACCTACTGGGAATGTCAGCTTAAAAAAAATGCATAAAAGAAACATACACCATGAATTAGAAACATACACCATGAATTAAAAAGAACACAGAGGAGTATATAGAAAGGTTTGGAGAGAGCAACAGGAAGAGGAAGATGAAGCAATTATATTATAACCTCAAAAGTAGAAGAAAAATATTTTTAAAGAAGAAATAGACAATGGCTCCAAAGTGAAAAATTTGGAAATGATAATTATTTTACTGGTAATGGAGTAGAACACATATACACACACATGCACACACACAAACACACACGCATACACATGCATACACACACATGCATACACACACGCACACACGCAAGCATGCACACACACACAGCACCCGTGCACACATACGTATGCCACTAAAAATAAAATTGAAACTGAAGTCACAAGCAAAGACAATAGACTTCTAAAATTAGTCATTTCCAAACTGGAGCTTACAGAGTGAAATTTAGATGCTACATATTTTAGGAAAATTAAGAATTGAAAAGACTAGTCCTTCTGTAATGAACTAAAGAATCTTTGCCTTTTAATATAACAGGATAAGGTGTACAAAATCTTGGGCCTTTTTTAGAATTACATCATTAGCAATGAAACAGCTGTCATTTTACAGCCGTCAATAAGAACACCTAGGTAGACACAAGGCCCTAAGAGCTGTTTATGTTTAGACAGCATGGCACCAACTTAGGTATCCTGTGGGAGTCAGATAAACATGACTGACACTGGGTATCAGGGGACTATGAATCAGCATGAAATGGCTGACACTGGGTGTCCAGGGATCCCCCAAGGTAAACAGTGATCTAACTATTCTATATATCGTTCCCTAGCAGAATGTCACTTTTATGTGGGTTCTTTATAAATACGGCCTTGGGGCCAGAGACCTGAACCTTTGCCACCAGCAGTCTGCTTGTGTGCCTTCCTCCACGCAGTGTGCCAGTTTGCTTCTGTGCCTACATTTGCCTGTGTTTGGCTCTGTGCCCCTGTGTGCCTGAGCGCCTGCCTGTCTTAGCGGCTTTTGCCTGACCGCCAAGACTGTCCCAGCCTCCGGTGACCCTCCTCCTTTCCCGACACTGGAGCGTGGACTTCGCATACGTTCAGTAAAGAGTTTCTGTTACAGGAAAATTAGAGTGGCAGTCTAATTTCTGTCCTTAATGACACTGTACCACAGACGAGGTAAGTTGTCAAGAAAGACTAATTGGGCTCACAGTTGATTCAGCCTCAGGGAGCCCCATCTGGTAATGGGTATCTGTTGGCAGAGTCCCAGGCAGTTCTGGGGTTCCCATGGCAAGTGGCAGGGAGTGTCGTAATGTGTAGAGCTGTCTGGCCTCTCCCCTGTCACAGGCCTTCCACGATTCAACCACAGGAGCCTGACAGTGACAATGTCACCCGCCCCCAGTCACTTCCCCCAAATTCCCTCTGAGCTGAGCGTTATCTTTGGATAACTGGGTCAGCAGAGACTGGATCGTAACTTGAGTGTCAGGACAAACACACAGGAGGGCATCCCTAAGGGGGTCTGTGCTGACACATTTGGGTCTGTGTAGCATGACTCGCCTGCATTCAGTAGAGTCACAGAAAGTGCCCGGCTTGCATCTTGACAGCTGTTTGAGATCTGGGTCAAAAAAAAAAAAAAAAAATCGGTCCTGCAACAAGAGAATGAAAAGGGTAGTCTTCCCAAGCAGGGACTTCCGTGCTGAGGGCTGCAGAGCCAGGCAGCATGCGCCCTCTGGTGGAAGACTGCGTCCGCTTCACCCGGGAAAGCCAAGGGAAACTGCAGTCTGGCCCAGAGAGGGCCTGAGGGCTCCTCTTTTTTCCTCATCCCTTTCCTGTGTTTCACGAAGAAAATAGAACAGCAAACCTTACAAGCACTGGGGAAGAAGTTTCATCAGGTATGAGAATGAAGTTTCTAACTGTTCTAGAGATAATAATAATAATAATAATAGAAATGATGAGAGTTGCCCAAGGTATTGTTTGGAGAGCAGAAAATGGGATTTAAAATAGAATTATTAAACAACAGCTTATGCCTTCCTTCCACTTATTCTGCATCTCTATAACACAGCCATATGCTTGAGCTAACCAGAACTGCACCATACGCTGGCGTTAGCTACCAGGTGATCAACAGGCTTGCCCTGGAAAACCAACTCTGTTTACAGACCGAAGTGTACAAACTAAGTCAGGAATTGAGAAATTCCAGATGACAATGGTCATGCAAAAACGCACCACATAGCAAAAGAAGGAATGCAAAATGCACAGCACAGACTCCCATGTGAGCTGGGAAATGCTGGAGGCCGCTACACAGACAAGACTTCTCGCTGTGCCTGGACAGACAGACACAGGTGCAGAGAGACAGCACAGAGCGACCCTCGAAGACGGAAGGGATCGTGAAAGGAGGGTATAGAGGGTGACAACCATGGCGTCAAGGTCTACCTGGCACTGAGGTATTCACGTATAGGAGCAAAAAGCACCTGCTTGGAAGAGTCAAAGGTCAGGGGTCAGAGGCTGTCACCTGGCAGCCAAAGAAACTTGGGCCACATTACAAAGGTGGTAAGAAAACACTAGGGTTTTCCATAGTCGCTTTTGAGATAATTGTCAAAGGAAGGCTCAGAAAGAGAAGCATTTAGAAAAGAAAAAAAAAATCTTTTCCAAGAGAGCAAGAGTATATCATACTTCAGAAGAACCAGCTAACCAAAGGCATAAAGGGCTTAAACCAAAAGGCTACACACTTATCCACCCACATTACCTAGCCGATGTCCGTCTGTCCAAAAGGGGAAACAACCGCTTCCTCACATGGTTGAGATATTCAAGGGTTGAGGTACGCCTTCACAGCATGGCAACTAGACGGTGGAAAATGGTTCACAGAAAAAAGTTTGGGTTCGCTAGAAGGGCCACCCCAGTCGGAGTGACCTTGTTATGTTTGTTTTCCTCTTGTCATATGTGACATGCTGGGTCATATGAGGGCAGGATAGAATGTCACTTTTGCTTCTACATGATCAAAGCAGGATTGAGGCCAATATACCAGACACTAGGGGGTGGAGGGTCTGTATGGGTCAACCAGCTGATCAAAGGCATATCACACAGCAGCAAGGGTGTCACGCAGAGATGATATCAGTCATGCCAGCCCTTCTCAAGCTGATATTCCTCTTCCGATAACTGCCAGTTAATTAACCCAACTGTGGGTGTGTTCTGGAGTTACTATTAACAAAACAAATGATATAAGCTTCACGAGGAGGGTCTACAATTCAACTATTACTAATTAGGCAGTACTTATCTATGGAAGGGTCCTCCTGCAAGATCCTTCACACACACACACACACACACACACACACAATCAGTGCATCTGACTTCTTTATTACAAATTCCAAAACACAGTTTATTCTTCATTTAGTACATTTGGGGGTTCCATCATGAACTCAGAATGCACAGCTAGTACCCCATTATCATGTCCTTTATCTGGACCCAGAAAGAGAAAAGTGAAGCTGGAAATCTGTAAGTGGGTGTCACAGCGCTTCAGCCATTCAAGGCTTCCTGTTATTTCTGCTGCCTGGCTGCACCTGCTCTACACCGATGGGAGGGAACGCTTTCAAAACCATGGCCATGTTTGGCCTTTACATATTTTCCACACCACCTCAGATTCTCACCTACGCTGATTGGATGGTAATTTATTTTAAAAGTATCACATGGTGACACTGGGGCAGAAGGGAATCCCTCCTCCAACTGGATTCTGGAGTGGGGAGCTCAAAGTCAAGTACACATAACGGAAGCTTTATCATCGCACCCTCTTTTTTGCTCTTACCTTTGGCATTCTGGAGACAGGGCCTCACTATATAGCCCACATGGGCTCCATGATGCCACTGCTTCTGCCTCCTGAGTGCTCGGAAGACAGGCATGTACCAGTGTGCTGGAGCAGCTGGCTCCATCTTAACCATCTCTGAGTGTGGTTAGGTTACCCACAGTCACACCGTCTGTGGACAATCTCCACTGCTCTTCTCTGTTGGCAGAACTGAAGGTTCACACCCACCGGGTACCAGTACTGGCTCCACTCCACTAGTCCATGATCTCCTTCAATGTCACATATCACTTGGTGCAGGAGACGTGTCTGTTCAGTTAATCATGTTTTAAATAAATGCTGATTGGCCAGGTAGGAAGTATAGGTGGGTCAACCAGACAGGAAGTAGAGCCAGGGCGAGGAGAAAGTCTGGGAAGCAGGAAGCTTCCTTGGCATTCCTGCACAGATCTCCAAGGAGGCAACATGTAACAGCCCAGCTGAGAAAAGGTACTGGCCATGTGACTGACAATGGGTTAATATAAGTTATGGGATCTGGTAGGAAGACTGAGCTAATGGGCCAATCAGTGTATAACTTAATGTAGACCCTCTGTGTGGTTTTCTTTGGTGCTTGACGGCTGCGGGGTACTGGGCAGGACAGTAACCCCAACGAGCAGGACCCTCATGTTACAGTCACTAGCAGCACTGTACCATCTGCCCAGCCCGTGTCTCCTCTCTTGACATCTGCATGCACCCCTGCCCTCCCTTACCATTCCCTTCTCCCTCTGTACCTCCCTGCATACCGCTGCCTCTTCAGCACACACGTCAGCCAGGGACACTATTCTTTATCTTCCTGATTCTTTTACAGTAATTCTTAGCCATCTTTCTTTGTTTTGCGAAGTTTCACGATTATGTTTTGTTTGTGGCCTCTTGCTATGGCACGCAGGCTGGCTTCTCACTTCTCCTTGTCCTGCCTCTGCCTCCAAAGTGCTGAGATTACAGGTATGTGCCACGTGCTTGGTTCAGCCTGGAATTTGAACAAAGGTCTTTGGCGTTCCCTGAAGGCTGTGTTAACTATTTTAAAGCTGCAGTGCTCTGGGTAAATGCAGCAAAAAGGCTCAGGGGACATTTGATAGACCTAGGTGAAGTTAACCTATTGAAACTGGAACTTAGGGCTGCAGAAATGGCTCTAATGACTTGTGCTAGGCAGTTGATGTGGGACAATGGTCTGTACCCTGTCAATTATATTTTAAATAAATGCTGATTGGTCAGTAGCCAGGCAGGAAGTAGAGGTGGGGCAACGAGAATTCTGGGAAGAGGAACGCGCAGTCTGCAGTTGTAACCCAGCCACAGAAGATGTGACTGCCTCACCGAATAAGGTACCGAGCCACGTGGCTAACATAGACATGAATAATGGGCAAACATAAGTTATAAGAGTTAATAAGAAGTCTGAGCTAATGGGCCAATCAGTTTATAACTAATGTAGACCTCTGTGTGATTTCTTTGGGACTTAACAACTGCGGGAACATGGCAGGACAGAGAACCTCAGTCAACAAGTGGTTATACACATGCTGCTCTTGCAGGAGACCTGGGTTTAAATATCAGCACAAAAGGGACCTATCATTCACAACAGGAGTACCAAGCACACACTATCTAGCTCTGTTTAATGGCACTTGTGCTAGGCAGTTCCTGGGTGCCCCCTACCCAGCTTCACCCTCCACCAAACTCCTCCCCAGGTGTGAGGTCTGGGATCACACAGCAAGGACGCCATTGTGGGCTCCCTGCCAGGTTCCTCCTTGCTGCTGGGTGATGCTAAGTTCTGGAACCTCTCTACCTCTGAGTAGGTTGGGATGGGGTACTGGCTGCCCACTGCTGTGAGATCTCATGCTGTTTCCTTAACTCTATTGGCAAATATTGCTTCATTAAGTGCCCCCACTCCGGTATCTGCCCCATCACCCCAACACCATCCCACTCTTTCAGAGATTCTTGCCAAGCAACCAGTGCACAGCCAGCTTGAGCTGTAATTTCTACATAATTCTGCACGGTGCATTTATGATGCCCCTCGTTTTCCTGATTCCATGTTCCTGCATCCTTTCCTTTTGGCAGTGGGGGGCATTTGTGTTCATCACTGCCTCAGTTCATCACAAGCACTGAATAGGGAGTCCCCAGTGTAGACGCTAAATGATGAAGAAAAGTGATAGATCCACCAAACATTGCTTCTAAATGGGAGAAAATGGAGCCATTACTTATACTTTAAAAAAATCACGCTGATAATGTCTAGAATTTTGAAGGCCTACCTCCCTCTCCCTCCCCCCCCCTTTACTCTCCCTTCTTCTCTCTCCCTGTCCCTCTCTGTCCTCTCCTCTCCTCCTACCTTCCTTCACTCACATTCTTTCTCCAACATCGCTAACATGGAAAACAAATTCCACCCATACTGGGAAGGAATTTTCAGTCAGGTACAGTGATGACCTGAGACAGAATCGCCTGCAGGTTTCATCCTGTCCTAGCTTTCCACTCTACACCCGACCTTCTGCTTCAGTCCCCTCCGAATGCCACAGTTCCAGAGGAGGCAGCAACACACAGTCGTGTCCTAAAACCTGGCCGCAAGCTTCTCCCTTCTGGGAGGGTGGAATGGGGTGTCTCATGTTCCCCAGTAAGTTCCAAACTGTCCACACACATCAGCTCTTCAGGACAGTAAGTTAGCAGCTCTCTTGATCCCTCAACTCACTGCTTCCAGAAGCTCCCCTTATAATTGGCATACCACCTTCTTACAATCAGTCCTGGCGGCTACTTCCAGGACTGAACTCCAATGGATAAGTTGTAGAGGAACACTTGCTCTGCCCTCCTTGGTCCTGCCAACCGACGAAAGACAAGTCATGGGGGAAAGACAAATTTTGTTGCCAAGTCTTACCTCTCATGTATTTGGAGGCCTTCATGTTAAAGAAATATGGACATGATGGGCAGGAATACATATGGTATTTCAAGGATGACAAATTGAGAGGGGCTATCCCAAGATGGTAAATTGTGGGAAGGTAAATATGAAGGAATGGGAGTAGTAGGATTCACCATGTTGATTCTTCTTGGTCATCTCTAGGTTATGAGTCTTCTCATGCAATTAAGACAGTCAGTTTAGTTTTTCCCAGTTCCATAGTTTACCTGCAAATTTAATTCTTTATAGTTGAGCATTATTCCATTGTGTACATGAATCACATTTCCTTACCCACTCCTCAGTTGATGGACATCTAGGTTGGCTCCATTTCCTAGCCACTGTGAGTAGAAGAGCTGTGGCACAGACAAATGTCACATGCCCTCTAGAATATGGGGGTGCCAGAGTCAAGCCTTCAGTTTCATGTTTAACTTAGAGTGCTTGTAGAAGACAGGAAACTAGAAATGGACCATTGGTGTTGGGCAAGATACAAAGTGAAATGGAATTAGCAAGAGGAAGTCTGGGAGAAGAAAGGCTCAAACAGGCCACGGAGTGATGGGGTGGGGGAAAGAGGCCAAAGGAAGGCTTAATCATGAAGTATGCATGAAAGAAGGTACTTGGGAATTTATCATCTTGCAATCCAAATAAAATATATAAGATGAAAGAATAATAGAACACATGGGATATAAAAGGGAGAGTTTAGGGATACACGGGTCAAAGGCTTACAAATGGAGGGGACAGTGGGGTAAGGGAAATAAGGGCAGGAGGTAGATTAACCAAACCTAAGATGCATGAAGCCTCATGAACCTCATTATTTTGTAAGCTTGTGTGTGTGTGTGTGTGTGTGACTGTGCGCACATGTGTGATTTTTTTTTAAAGGAGTTTGAACAAAGATGCCCAGTCTATATTAGTGAGCCATACTGCTCTCAGATGTGGGTAATTTATTTTTAAAAAAAATCACAATGCCAGGCATAGGTTACTATACAAGTTAGTGGGCAGAGAGGTCCCAGAAACACCCAACCCAATACTGATTATTGCCACTGCTCTTGGGTGCCCATGGTAAGACTCTACATGTATATCATCATGTATTTGGGTTGCAGGGCACAGAAAAGTCAATCTTGAACTGACTAGGATGCATTCCCCTTGCCAGCTAGCTTTCACAATGGTGAAAGGTGCTATGCAGGATTCTTGGGGAAGGCGGAACCACATACATCAGTGGGCTTGCCCAGTGCCAGAACCTGCACGCTACGCACAATACTGACCTATCAGGCAGAATGTGCCACCAATGCAATAGTGGGCAAGACTGCTTTGGGGGAGTAGTCAGTCATTCTCTCGATTGGATTTGAGGTCTGCTTTTACAGCAAGGAATTCATGTGTAGTACTGTACACATGGTCAAAGGTTATTGCTATGGAAGCCATGGGCTCTAGGGGAAACTTTCTATTCTTTTCTAAACAGCCACTGTGGTGGTGTGAATGAGAATGGTCCCATAGGCTCATGTATGTAAATATTTGGTTCCTC
>JAQHUG010000053.1:5547962-5570146 GCA_028555095.1 Dicrostonyx torquatus | reverse complement strand
ACACACACACACACACACACACACACACACACACTGTACATAATTCCAGGCAGATATGATTCCTTTTCTGAAACAAGCTTGGAGTCACTTCTGCCTCCTTCTGTACTGACGTCCCTCCCTTGTCCCATTATTGCTTCCTACTTCATCACTTACAGCCTGCTATTCCTCTCCCCGTGTTTGACCTCCTCTCCCCACCTTATATCCCTTTATATTTCCCTGGTTTCTGTGGTCACTCCACTTTGTATGCTCACATTTGAAAATGTGAAGATGGGAACCTCAGATGAGAGACACTTCTCTTTATCTCACTATTACTTTTTGTAGTTCCATCCACTTACCCCCAAATTTCAAGTATTCCATTGTGTACCTGTACCACATTTTCATCTATTTATCTGTTGACATTTAGGCTTCCACTTCCTGGTTATTATGAACAGGACAGCAAATAAACATGGTGGAGTACGTATCATGATGTTAAGTCTTTGGGGCACATGCTTAGGAGTGGTATAGCCGGGTCATATGGTAGAGGACTGATTCTCTGCCCAAATGTGCACTCTGACCAACTTTCTTCCTTCAGAAGCTCACCAGCACTTCCGGTCAGTTGTTTGGGTGATCTTAGTCATTCTGACTGGGGGAGATGAACTCTCAAAGTTGTTCTAACTTTCATTTCCCTAATTGCTGAGGATGAGGAACAGGTTTCCAGGCCATTTTTATCTCTTTTGTTGAGAACTGTTATATATCCCTAGCCCATTTTTCAATTGGGTCATTTGTTTCCTTGACTATTTTTTTTCGTTATTTGTATATTCTGGATACTAATCCTCTGTCAAATACAAAACTGGCAAAGATTCTCTCCCATTCTGTGGGTGGCTACTGCTTCTTTTTCTTTTTTCTTTTCTTTTCCTCCTCCTCCTTCCACTTTTCCTCTTTCTTCTCCTCCTCTCCCTCCTTCTTCTCAGGAGGAGGAAGAGGTGGTGATGGTGGTGGTGGTGGTGTATGTGTGTTAAGTGTAAGTGTAAAAAAATTTGAAAAGTAAAAAGATTGTTAAAAAGAATATTGGAAGTAACAGGCAGGCCACTTTCACAAAATATGGTTACAGCAACTTATTAATACTTACCAAGTAAATTTCCCTTCAATTTAGAACAATTTACCATTTACTTGTGCACTTGAAGCACACAACAGCTCTACTCACAAATCAATGTTCCCTAAATGAACTCTAACTAGACAAGAGAGAAAACTGCCTAATCTCCTTCCTCTATTAAGCTAAATCATTAGCTAACACTGTGGTGGCCCACCAGTTTGTATACTAGTATTAAAGACACTACCTGAAAATAACAAAAAAGCTATAAAAATGAGGAAAACTGAATGTCATGCAACATGTGAAAGACAATGTATGAATGCACAGGGGTTTTCATGACCACACCTACATTTCACACATGTACACACACAATTCCAGAGCTGACGTACATACCTAGAGGTCAAACCTACAACCAAGAAAGAAAGAAACACACACACCTAGGAGGGTACACACCTAATGTACATGAATAAAAGAAGGCTTTCAATTTTTTTAAAAAAACTAATTTATACCAATTTATTTCTAAGTGTTTTTAGATTTTATGCTTGTTTGTTTGCATGTATTGCTTGTATATTATTATGTATGCAATAACCATGGGGAACAGAAGGTGTCAGATCTCCTGGGTCTGTTGTTACAAATGGTGAGCCACCATGTGGGTGCTGGGACTCAAAACCAGGTACTCTGGAAGAGCAGTCAACCTTCCAGTCCCTTCTTCAGCAGTCTTAAGGAATGTTCCAAGTGTTCTCAGACGTCATCAATTTAACAATCTCCCAATCCCCCTTACATCATGACACTCCAGGAAACAGCCAACTGACCTGTGCTGTGTAAGAAATAAAATACAGAAAACTGGAGGCTTGGCTCTTAACATTACAGACTTGCTAAAACAAAACCAATCCTGGCAGTCAGGGCACTCTGCCAGAGATCTTTTAGTCCTTAAAATTATAGCAAATGCTCACCAGTTGTGGGCTCTGATACCTGCTAGCCAGAGGACGCCGTGCAGGTTCGCAGCTGAAGGCGACATTTTAGAAAGACAATAGGTGAAAGTTCTGCTCCAGCCTTCCTTTTCATTTGTAGATTGCTCCAGGAGAAGTGCTTATCTCCAAGCTGGTGAAGGAATGCAGGTGTGTGTGCTGGGGGAGGTGCCCCGGAAAAAGGAATAAGATATAGATCAATTCCTCAAAGGAAGAAAGGGGATAACAGAGCGAGGAATAGGTTAGAAGGAACATGGCAGAGCAGAAATAGAGAGCAGTTTCAGAGAAGAAATGGTTTTAAGAGAGCCTAGAGAGCAGAATGGTTTTTAGGGAGATATAATAAACACGGCCTTTTAAGCTGTAATGGTGTGAAAGCCTGTTTCTTTCCACGCGTCTCCGGGGACACATTTGGGGGAAAACATCAGTTTCTATGTTGGGGCGACGGTCCCCGACAACCAGTAAAATAAAATATGGTGCGTGCCTCCCCAGTAGCTACACCCCAAACTCTAGCCTCCTTCGCCAGCAACTTCACTCCCAACTCATGTTCTGGTTGCTCTCAGTGGCCATTCCTCTTCAAAGGAAAGTCATTTTTAAATCCAGGGGCAAACCTTCATCTGGTGATGGAGATGAGGGACGAGCTTCTTGATGGTTTGCATTTGCTGAATTAGCCCATCAGGAACTGATCCTTCAGAGATTACTACATTACACAGCCCAACTAGATTCTAACTGCTGCTCTCATTTATCTTTCCTTTTGGTGCAGGGGATTGAACATCACATTTTCTTGATACTGTGTGTATATTTGTGGGATATATGTTTGTGCACATCTGCAGACCAAAAGGTTCATGTTGAGTGCCTTCCTCTGTCATGGGACACTGTTTGTTTTGAGACCAGGTCTCATTGTGTAGCCCTAGCTGGCCTGGAATTACAGACAGGTTGGCATCCAACTCACAGAGACCTACCTCCGTCTCCCATGTCCTGGCATTTTAAAGTTGTGTGCCACCATACCCAGGCTTTTAAGACAGGGTTCCCCCGAACCAGAGTTCACCGGCTAGACTAGCTGGCCAGCAAGCTCCAGGACCTACCTGGAACACTCAGGAACCCTCAGCAGCACTGGGCTTACAGGTGGGCATCAGCATGCCTGGCTCTTAGGTACTAGGGATCCTAATTCAAGAATGAAACTCAGGTCCCCCGCAAGAGCACTAAGTGCTCTTAACTGCTGCGTCATCTGCTCAGTCTGCAAAATGGTTTTGTGTGGCAAAATAATTAAGACACATGAGAAAATCCAATATTTATTGAGTACATATTTAGTAACAGCAATACAGTTTTTCAAGAAAAACCTGAGCTGAATCCCTCCAAAACAGAATAAGGCATCTTCCAATACTGGCAAGCTAGCCCCCCAAATCTATAATTTTATTCTCCTTTTTAAGAATTTTCAAGATATAAAAGTAAGATATTTCAAGATATTCACATTATTATAAAACCAAAGTAGTTTAAGGTAAAAGCGGTTTCAAGACAGTAATGTCTAGGCAGCCCGGTTCATCACGATGCTGCTGTCTACACAGCACGGTTCATCCCAGTGCCTTCCTGTAGTTTCAGACAACTCTACACAGCACACTAACAGACTCATGCAAAACACCAGGCGGAAGCAAGCACAGTTCTGGATTCCAGCTCACAGACTGATCCAGCACTCACCAACATCTCCAACGCCGCTCTCAAACGTCAATGGTAATTACTGAATATGACAGCGTATTCTGCTCAATTCTGAACAGATAGCAGTCTACAGCAATGCCACAAGCTATGGACTATTTTGTAACATCTCAGTTTTCCCTGAAGAGATTTTATATAAAAATTGAAAACAGCTATTATAGTTTTAGAAAAAAGTCCATTTGTAACAGTTCAAATGGAAGTCTCCTACTGAACTATCACAGTAAAAACAACTGAGTTTTTAAATGGCATACAGGTACCACATTCTCTTAACTTTTGGGAGCTGTCACGCGTGCTGTGTGTGTGTTTATGCTCTCCTAGCTCAACTTCGTCTACACAAGACGAAGGCTCCAATCAGTCCTCAAGTTTGGTAGTAAAGTATCTGGTATTCACAGTATTATTGAGAGAAATTCCCTACAAAGCTCCCAATCCTTTGAAACATCAATTTATAGAAAAATCTAAGAAAATCCCAATAGACACTTGCAATTATTAGTTGAGATGAGGTGACAAGTTTTCAAAAGTAAACCTGTCACTGATATGTATGTAATCAACTGTAGATAGCCCAGGCCAATATGCTATGATACGATTTTTCTTTTTTTTTTTTTTTTGGTTTTTTGAGACAAGGTTTCTCTGTGGCTTTGGAGCCTGCGCTGAAACTAGCTCTTGTAGATCCGCCTGCCTCTGCCTCCCAAGTGCTGGGATTAAAGGTGTGCGCCACCACCGCCCGGCTATGATACGATTTCTTAGAGGTCTCTAATTACTATAGTATTAGGAAAGCACACATTTTTGGCTTTTTTTTGTTGTTGGTTTTTTTTTTTTTTGCTTTTTGAGACAAAATCTCAAGAAAGGCCATCCTGGCCTTGAATGTAACTCACTGTCCCAAGTGTCGGATGACAGGTCGTGTGCTACCATGCCCAGTTTTAATTCTTACAGCAGCTCTTAAACAACTGTCTTAAATCTATATACCTTAGTCTTTAAAATCTAGCTTTACTGTCAATGAGTTAAAGACCAACAAACTTCAGAGCAAGTTAGCCAGGCTTTAGAAGACAATAAGGACTGCTTTGGCAATGTAGAAAATGACTCCTGCGGTACTGGTCATCTCTGTCTACCTCCAGTAATATCAAAATGCAGTAAGGCAATCATTAACTAAGACACTTAAAATCACACCTAATAAATGGATAACTGGCCCCAGACTTGACATTATTGCACTCTATTTTTCTTCTCTATTTATTCAAAGAAACCAAAAACATTTTTTTTGAAAAAGACAGCTCAATCATTTTTCTAAAACATCTCAGAAGCTCTGGCTGTACCTGTATTATTTGTTACAATGTAAGCAACTGAAAAGGAAAATGAGTATCTTGACTTTTTTAGATTATTTTATGTGCGTGTTGTCTGCGTGTATGCATATGTTCCACATGTGTGTGTGGTGTCCACAGAGGTCAGGAGAGGGTGCTGGATGCCTTGGAGTTAAGAGTTACAGACAGCTGTGGACCATGTGGATGCTGGGAACATGTGCTCATAACCATTGGGCCAACTCTGTCCTGACAATGAATATTCTTCAAGGTTTTGCTCTTACTGCTGCTACCATATTCTGTCCTCCTGAATCCACTCACAACAGTTCAACCGAGAGCATCCCCACTGAGAAGTGAATAGACTGACCACTGGTCCAGCCCCTCAAGACAGGGCAATGATTTCCCCTACTGGCCTACTATTACCAGTGCTACGGAAAACCGCCTCACCACATTCAGACACAATGAAGCAGTTCCCTTCACAGCCTTCCTTCCCTGGGAGATGCTGAAGGACACCAAAACAGAAAGCATGTGTGTTTCCACAGATCCTGGCTCACAAAAGGGGCCCTGAACAAAGAATGCTGGGAACTGCTACTAAAGGACCAGTGAGTAAAGTGACCAAGAAACGTGTCTGGTATCAATAAATCAAACCAGGCTGGCTCTGCCATCCCCACTCAGAGACCCCATGTTTCCCGTTTCCTCCACTTCCACTCCATCTTTCCGCTCACTCAGCCTTCCGTCATTCTTCTACCCTTCTTTCCTTTCCTTTTCCTTCACCATTCATTTGCATCATCCTTCTCGTTTCTACTTTCTCTTCCTTAAAACACGATCCTTCCACATACCATCAGCAAGTCTACACTGGAGGATAAGTCAAAAGGCATTCAGCCTCAGGAGTCGGCTCTTGGTAAGCCAGCCTCCGCCTCCTTCCACATACCATCAGCAAGTCTACACTGGAGGATAAGTCAAAAGGCATTCAGCCTCAGGAGTCGGCTCTTGGTAAGCCAGCCTCCGCCAACACTGGTGTGGCTACAGAGCTACTGAATTTGCTGCAGGCACCCTCCCAAGCCTCCCTTCTTAGGCACTGTGTACAACAGCATGCCCCTCAA
Organism: Dicrostonyx torquatus; assembly: GCA_028555095.1. Lineage (NCBI taxonomy): Eukaryota > Metazoa > Chordata > Mammalia > Rodentia > Cricetidae > Dicrostonyx > Dicrostonyx torquatus. The sequence continues at coordinate 5,564,010 of JAQHUG010000053.1, read as the reverse complement.
GCCCAAGAAGAAGGGAATGCAGGCCAGTTCCCAACCTGTTCTTGTCACTATACTGGTATTTGACAGGAGGCAAGTAAGAGCCAGGAGAAAGCGGTGACAAAGACAAACAGCATAGCTCACGAGCTCTCTTCTTCGTAAGTGAAAACTGCATTTTCTTACAATGTATTTTCTAGAGGTTTTTCCAAATTCTTTTTATACAAGTGAAGTTTGACTGCATTTTAGGGTCCTTTATACTATCTCAACTAATCACACTGAAGCCCATGGGGTTGAGATGGCCAGATACTGAAAAAAAAAATTCTTAAGGAACTTATTCATATAAATTCCTATCTTGTCAATAACCTCAACTACTTCCTCTACCAAAAATGACACAACTTAACAATTGTACCAATAACTGTGACGCCCAACTTCAACCTTAAAGATGGAGACTAATTTGCAGTAGTTCCTTACTACCTGGGATCAGACCCTTCTGAGAACTCGTTAAAAACAGAATCATCATCTCATGTGCACATCTGAGACAAGCAGGGAAATTGTTTAAGGACTGACTATGAGATGAAACCAAAGCCCAGCTGCCACTTTTGCTAGCTATGATGCAGTTACTGTAGTTACTTGTAATTATTGAAACATTCACTGCAGGGACAAAAAAATGATGCCTGAGACTTGAATATATGAAGCAAACATGGTAAGATACTGATCGGTGACAGATTGAATAGTGAGTACCACTGGATGAGACTCTCAATGCCTTGTCATTTGTTTTTTGTAGTGCTGGCCCTTGAGCACACTAAGCAAGCACTCTCATTATTGAGCTATAATAGCCCTAGTCCACCTTCACATAATTTTTAATTTCTTCATTTAAAAAATTTTATCTCTTTATCTTCATTTAAAATTAATCTCTTCAAATTAAAAAAATTCTTGAGACTCCTCGTTACAGTATATGTAGGCCATTTGTTTTTAGTAAGCACCCTCAGATTACAGCCAAACTTTAGAGGATAGGTTCTCATTTCTCTAAGAAGCTAAACGTTAACACTGCTCACAGGTTCTTATTTTACTATGGCATTCAGCCAAGGACTCATGGCTGCTGCCCTCTGAGTCCATCTGTTCTAGAGGACTGAGCTGGCTCACAATCCCTCTTCTGGGCACAAAGCCACAAATACCTTTAACTATGTTTTAAATCTTCTCTCAGTATGTCTCTGGCTGAACTGCAGAAGTTGGAAAAGCTATAACGATCACTGCTTTTGAATATTCCACTGCAGAGGATACAGGATCTTCATAAATGATATGTTTCCTTCATAATTTCCTGTACTCCATGTAAGTATTAAAACCCAAGAAAAAAGGCAATAATCCAGGAGCAATGTGTAAGATGAGCTACGTACCCCAGCACGATACACGCTACCCACTCAGAATCCACAGGTACGTTAGGGTTCAAGAGAAGAAGGACAAGGGTAATGGTCCCCATTTAAAAAGGCAACTGTCTTCAATGGTATCCAAAACAGGAAATAGGCACATTAACCAAATAAAAACGATTTTTTTCTACAGCTAGATATAAAAATCCTCTTCCTCAGAACTGTCTTCCACAGCCGTCATCTAAAGTAAGGCTCTGCATTTGCCTCTTGGAAAGGATCCTGGATGCACTTGAGGTAGAAGGAAAGTCTAAATGGACCACTTTAATCTCACAGGCTTGTAGACTTGGTCCGCTGCATTTCCCGCTAGTGCTACAATTAAGGTTCTCACTTTATTATCAGCATAATACATATTTGCTTCCAGAATGCCCAGTAAAGCTGTAATTTTTCACTTAAAGTGATTTCAAAAATGTCCCCAAATATCTTAGAGCTTAGGTTTGGCAAGACAGTTTAAAACATAAAAAAAAAAAAACTTTTCTCAACATGCACACGCGTGCGCACACACATGTACATGCGCGCACACACACACACACACACATGCACGCACACACACACACATGCACGCACACACACACCTCCCCAAGTTTTCACTATTTCTCCCTCCTCATACAGCTAATTTTTAAATGTGCAGTTTACATAAAAACCTATAGATAATTTCAAACATGATTGTCACAAGACATTGTAGAAGAGAGATGAAATGTATGCAGGTACATAGATTGTCAATGGTTACATTGGTTACATCACATTTCTTAAGAAACAGAACTCTTCTGCCCCTGTAAACTTTGTCTCACACTTTAAAGTGAGGTTAGTGCTGACATAAAGTTACTGCTACACTCACAGCTTGAATGTCTCCACTGTGTTTGAGGTACATCTTCTCCATCCACCCCCCACCCCACTGTTTTTATTTACTTGATTCAAGAGCCAGCACAGCTCGACGGGCCACACTGTTCAATGTTCTCATTAACACTGGAATGACACCAAGTAATATTACACAATATCAAAGACCAAAACTGTCTTCTTACTGGAGCCCAAGAGTTTAACTTATTCTTCATGGTACTGAATATACTGCTCTTCTAACTTCTTCAGAAGACGGTTATTCTGGAGACAGAAATGCCTTCCAAATCCTCCTCCCATGATCCTTCACTTCTCCTGACGCTCTACTGCTTCACCCATTTCATTCAGCAGTCAGAAGAGTCACCTTTCTTTTGGTGGTGTGTCATAACGGCTTCTTATGCTTTTTGTCAGCTGCTTGATAAATATTTTATATGTTTTCCCACAGTATGTGTGAACTGTCTTCTGTAATTCCAGTTCTAAAGGTTTTAATAAGGAACGGATGGCATCATCTTCAAAAGAACACTAGAAAAGAAATACAACAGGCAACAAAAGTTTAATTTTTTTCAAGTTAAGTTCTTCAATCAGTTAAGTATTAACAACTTCTATTATTTTCACATGAAGTACATGCTCAATCAATATTTTCAGCGAACTAAACAAAACTATTAGAGAAAGAAAGAATCAGTGATGGTGAATCTCTGAAGACAGGGGCAATGTCTCCAGAAGATCCACATGTTGGATTGGACCTTAGATTGTGGTGATACTGGGAGGAGGTGTCTAGTGGCAGGAAGTTAAGTCACTGGGGACATTCCTTAGAAGGGGACACAGGACTGTAACCACTCTAACTCCTTTTCTTGCTTCCTCTGCTCACCTCCTACCATGATATAATGTTTTACCACAGGTAATGGGATCAGATGACTATGAACTGAACTTTCTGAAACAGTGAGGAAAATCCAATCTCCCTACACAGACACTGACAAACATCAGGCATGTCTTTCTATAACGGAAAGTTTGTTAACACACTGCACACAAGGACCCGAGGATAAACACACCTGAGAACTGCTAAATACCACCTATGTTCTCAGGGGCTCTTTTTCTTTTTCTTTTTTGGTTTTTCAAGACAGGGTTTCTCTGTAGCTTTGGAGCCAGTCCTGGAACTAGCTCTTGTAGACCAGGCTGGTCTCGAACTCACAAAGATCCTCCAGCCTCTGACTCCCAAGTGCTGGGATTAAAGGCATGCGTCACTACCGCCCGGCTTTCTCAGGGGCTCTTAATGCACAAGTCTGTCAATGAACTAAACCAGGAAACATCAGCTACATGTTGATAGTCCTAATAATTTTAAAGTATATTTTGACCAGCTTCCATCTATAATGTAAAACATATAAATCTCCAAGTGACACAATGTAACACATTGCAAAACTAAGTGGAAATAATATGCATAGCTATTATTTCTAATAATAGTTGAAAACACTAGATCATGTTTAGTTATTTCTATTTTCTATTTAAAAGATGGATGAGTCTTGAAAATAGAACATTTTACATGAAAGTCTGAAGTTGATGAAAACAAAAATCATAAATTTAACCTAAAATCTGAGAAAAATAAACCAAGATTATCCCTGAGGGGTAATTTCACCTAGGGGAAGAAACCAAAGCTCCAAATGCACTGGTACTGCACTGGAAGCTACTTCCTTCCTGACTCAGCTTCAGCAGCGCTGGAAGGTGTTATGTAGACCCATGGAAGAGATGCTGCCAACTACTGCCCTGCTAGGCAAGATGTGCCCACTGGGGCAATTGTGACATGACTATTATGGGGTAATCAACTGCTTTCTGACAGAATCTAAGGTTCACGCCATTGGAAAGTACTAACATCTACTTGTTTGGGTGGAAGCATCACCCCAGTCCCTGGCATCCATATATCCAAATGCTGTGGGACAATGGCTTTACCCTGTAAAGATTTGTTTCTTGTACTTGTACTGATTGGCCAGTAGCCAGGCAGGAAGTAGAGGCAAGGCAACGAGAAGAGGACTCTGCAGTTGTCATTCAGACACAGAGGAAGCAAGATGTGACTGCCTCGCTGAAAAGGTACCAAGCCATGTGGCTGACACAGGCAAAAATTATGGTCTAATATAAGTTATAAGAGTTAATAAGAAGCCTGAGCTAATAGGTCAACCAGTTTATGATTAATATAGACCTCTGTGTGTTTCTTTGGGACCGAATGGCTGCAGGACCGGGCGGAACAGAAATCTCTGCAATCATCCAAAGAGTTTGGAATGTTTGGGTGGAAGTTCCATCCCAAGCCCTCTCCCCTGGAAGTTGCCTCAGTCAAGCCTTCACCTCCGAAAAAGCCCACCAAACAGTGACCCTTCCCCAGAGATGCCCAAGGCCACTCCCACAGAGTATTTAAACTGCCCCCCAGAGACCAAACACGTGGTTTTCCAGTTTTCCTTCCCAATTTCCTCTCTATGGGGCTGGAGGGCCACCCGGCGAATGTTGTTATCCATTAAACCTGGGCTTTTCCTAATTTGGTTTGATTTGGTCTGATTTGGATTACTGCATCAGCAGAGAGGCTTATCGGGTGCAGAAACTTTTCACTAGTACTGGAAAATAAAACTTCTCAGAAGAGGTCGCAGGCTACTATTGTTATTTTACTAAACTGAGATGGTGTGCCTATCAAATTGCATTCCCAGGTTTTGTGGCGCACACGTTTAATACCAGCACTCAGGAGGGAGTCAAACAGATCTAGAGTGAGTTCCAGGACAGCCAAGACTACACAGAGAAACCCTTTCTCAAAAAACCAAAGAGTCAAAGCCACCACACTCACAGTATGTGGGGTGCACAGCTGTGCCCCACCACCGGCATGCTGGTGTCTCTTTCTTGGTGGTCTCTCATGTCTGTATCTGACTGCAGGCCTTGCCTCACTGCTGTGTCTGATTGGTCCTTACCTTTCCTAGGTCTCAGATCATGTGTGTCATCTCTGAGAAGCCCTGTCCAGACAGCACCCAGCACACAAATGTCTAGAAAGGTCTGCTGTATGTAAGACTGTCTGCTATGAAGAGGTAAATAATTGTAAACCTATGATGATTGTAATTAGGCATTTGAGGCATTTTCAAAGAATACAGTATACCTTAAAAGTATGTAAACTGCTGTTCACAGTCCAGCACATCCTGAGTACAAGGTACTGTGGGAGGTCCTTGGCTTCTCTGGAAAGAGCTGTGCTAGTGAGGTCGTTATAAGAGCAAAGGTGAAGCACAGGCAGCATGAAGCCAAGCAAGGGAGGACTCAAGAGAATGCCTACAGAGCATCAGGATGTTCCTGCTTTGACTTAGCAGTCCATTTTAAACACTATTTCTCTTGTTGGACAGCCACTATTTAACAGACGGGCACCACTGGAAAGGCTGACTGCAGCAGGCACAGCCCGCACCCACAGTCCAGAGACAGCTCGGGTCCTCAGTCATGCTGTTTCCAGCAGTCCCTGGTTAGGCTCCTCTCTGAAACCTATATAAATACCCTTATGATTTGATAAGGCTACAACCTTGCTGATAAGAAAAGATAAAATGCAAAGCAAGAGCACCATAAAAAAACCAATGAATTTCATTAAGCCAAAAGATGGACAAACATAAGCTGTAATCAATAAAGACCTGACATAAACACAATAATCATTAATTCAGTATTTGAAATAATTTGAAATCTAAAACCTATTTCTAAAATTACATGCAATTAATCAACTTTAAACTATTACCGAAATTTTAAATGGTATATAAATCAAAAATCAAATAAAACTAATTATCTAATAACAAATTCTTTACATGCTCAGAGGAAACAAAATTGCATTTTTATAGGTATTCAAAGTCTCAGAAGCCCAAAAGTACTTTTCTTCATTTGTATCAGTTTCTGATAATGCAAAGTAAAGCATTATTAAAATAATACTGATTTCTGAAAGCACAAAAGACCTGCTAGATTAAAGTAAATATTAACACTAAAATGTACAGCTTTTCTATGCATACAACCATATTTTTGTAAATTGGATTACTTACTAACTAAATATTCAAAATTATTGAACAAACCTGAAAAAACTTCACAAACAACACATGGACAGTGCGGCCTGCGGTGCCAGGAGCACTTGTCTACAACTGCATTTGAGGAGCACTAGTGTGAGGAACTCAACTCACATCAACAAGGCCACCTCTGCCTCATCAGCCAATGCCTGGTCTCTCCACAGCCCAGGCCAGCCCACTCATCTGGCAAACTCCCCCTCATTTTTCAGGCCCCGCTTCAAATAACCTTTCTAGGCAAGATTGCTAGCCCTTCTCAATCCAAGTGTGCTCTGTCATAAGTGATTAGAATTTAGAGTTAGTATTTCTTCTGCTGTCAATGAAGATTTACACAAGTCCAAAACTCAAGTCACTAGTAAACAGGCCACAAGTGGTGGCACTTTCCAAAGATAGCCAAGCTAGAAATCCATTTGTGTCCCATCCCTCCCTCCCCACCTCCTCCTCCTGGCCCCCACCCTCTTTTGTTCTATTCTTCTGGAGAACCCTGCCGAATAAGGAAGCAAAGCAATAATTGCTCCTAATATCCTAGGCCCATTAAAGAAAAAAGCACCCCTGACAGATGGCTACCTACAGGGCTACCCAAGCAAAGGCTTAAACAAACCTGGACTATTTTGTTGAAGCAGAAAATAAAAAGGTAGTCTAAAAACTAACGAGAACAGTCACAAGTATACAGGAAATAGTCAGAGACTCCCGATGGCCGAATCAGAAACACCTTCAGTGTCAACACAACTTGGAGGAAATATAAATCACAGGAGGGTTAAGAGCCCCCCAAGTCCATAGTGATTATACTTAAACCAGTACGTGGGTACAATGCTGGGTCCCAGATGTGAACTGTGGACACAGCATCACCACTGTAAGAAGAGTGGGAAGCTTTGTTAAGATCAAGAACACATGGCAGATAATCCTGAACACACAGCTGTATAATGGTTAATAAAGAAATATCCTTAGTCTTACTAAAAAACATTGTAGTTTTTAGGAGTCAAGAGGATATTATCTACAATTCGTGTTCAGCAATGAGCAGAGAGAAAGAGAACCTGTGACAAACCACAAAGCCAAATTTTGGGAGCTGATGACCTTAGAGCACAGGAAAAGGAAATCCTTCACATTGTATGTGCAATTTTCATAACACTGTAAATTTAAGCGACAACTTCAGGAGAGCAAACCTTACATTTCTTAGTGCTTCATACATAGCTCTGAAGGCTGGCTGCTTGTCATCATGGTAAACACCTCTGTTTCCATGAAGAATGAAGATGCCTTCCTCTTCTGCTTCTCGGCAGTTGCTTCCATATATACAGTGATCTGGTCGATAATTCCATTGACACGGAAAAACAAAAAGGCTTTCTACAACAAAGAAAAGCCCAATGACAGGAAAGCGATAAAGCACAAAGTAATTTACAGAATTAACACTTGCAAACGTTTTTGCTTAAAAACGTTCTTGATAGTTAGATTTCCAAATTAATAGTCAAGTTTAATTCTGCCTCAAATGAAAATACTGACAACCGTTAATAAGTGGAAAAATCTAACAAATGAAAAATTGAACAAATTTGTTTCCTGTGGTAGCAAGGATTGAACTGAGGGCACTGTATGTGCTAAGCAAGCACTCTCCCAGGGAGCTAGCCCCAGCCCACTGTTTCTTGCTTTCTGATTCTTAATCTGTGATAAGAATTAAAGGAATTTAGATGATTACCTGGATTATGAAAAAACATGATATTTAACAGATCTTGATCACCCCACGTGATGTTTAGTTTGTACTTTTTAAGCAATGGCATAAGTATGTCGCCCCACTGCAGCCGTGCGGTTGTCATATCGTTCTGTTGATAAAGCATTGAAGAGTGTCAGCATTCAGGGTTAAGTGGTAGCATGGCAGCTCCCATTCTCCCCTTAGCAACCATTACAAAGCCACAAAGAGAAAGGAAAACTCTGCTACAAAACTATGTGTCATTTATTACCCTAAATGTGAGGAGGGTTGCCAGTATGAGATGGGAAGGCAGCACAGAAGGTAAAGCAGCAGGGATAAAACTGAGACAGACAAGACAGCAAGGAAAGGAGGGTGACAGTTCAGCCACATCTTCATCTTAAGGGAAGGACTATGAAAAGTGGTTTTGTTTCGTTTTTGGAACAAGGTTTTGCTATGTTGCCCAGGGCTACCCTCAAACTCATCATCTTCCTGCCTTTGCCTCTGGAATGCTAAGATACAAACTGCCCCATCACACCTACCTTGGAAAGTTTGTAGCTTGGTAAGGCAAGGATGCTGAGGACACACATCACTGGTGCCCTGTCTGGGGTAAGCAGACATTTGTTCATGCCTCCCCAGGGAAAAATTCCATAGCAACCCATCCTTCACTGAGGCATTCTCTGGGAGTCTTGTAATGTAGTCTCTTCAGATAGTGGGGGAATTACTGTACCACAGTACACAAAATTCATTAAGTTTTCTTTCTTTACTCTTTATTTCTCACCCACTTCAATCTAATTTTTATCAAGTTTATTGCTTTTTTTGAACACACTGACCTCAAACTCATGGCCTCTTGCTTCTCTCTGCCTCCTAAATGCTGGGGAAGCACAGTTTTTTAGTGTTAAAACTTTATTTGTATTATTTTATTGATTAATTTTCAATAATTTCTTTAAAAAAAGAAACAGTAGTCCTGATGCCAAAAAAAGGTACCAGCCAGACACTGTACTGGGCCTATACTAAGCACTTCTTAACCTGTTCCATCAGGTCCAACCCCAACTGTAACACAACACATAGATACTAAACCTGAGTCCATTTGTCTTCATCACAGAATGTACATGTGTGTGTACATGTGCATGAATACACATACATGTGTGCACATACATAATATATGAATGTGTGTACATATAACTAATACATAAATATACAATTAAAGCAGATATTCACAACAGGAAACAGAAATGACAACAAACTATATGAAAAGATTTTTAAGAAGCTGGGAAGATGGCTCAGCATCTAAGAGCACTTGCTGCTCAAGAATGAGAACCTTAGTTCAGATCCTTAGTATCAATGTAAAAACACTATATCCACGGCACTGGGTGGGGCAGGAAATGGGAAGATCATTTAGGTTTGCTGGCCATCACCCAACCCAAAGACCAATGAGAACCTGACTCAAGGGAACAGGTGGAGAGTGACAGGACAGGATGCCAGCTGTCTGGTGACTGTCCTGTGAGGTTCAGAACAGCTGTGGTCATATGCAATAGACTGTCACGATCAGCCTTGTCAACTGTCATGTCCATCAATAGATGAGGCCAATATCAGCCCTTTAGCTGAGACTTCCTCTGCTCACCTCTGAGCCATTTATATGTATTTCTGCACCCAACCTTGAGGTCTTAGGAGGTCTTAGTGTATACAGGAGGTGGCAGGTTAACTAAAGGGGATCCCACATGTGTAGCTAAGAGGAAGTTGTCATTTGTGCTGGGTGAGATTTTTCTGGTGGTACAACTGTTAGGAGTAACCCACTCTCTGGTAAAAACAAACAAGCTCTACAACCATGCTCCATAAGAAAGCCAAATAAAATCTGGTTCCCCAAGTTTGATTTACTGACATCATTGTACTATGGTTTGTCATCAGAGTCATTTTAAGGAAGAGGTGGACATTTATCTCCCCAGGAAAAGTTCCTGAAACAACAAAAGATAAACCTTGAACTCATTAGGTAGAAATAAACACCTTCCACAATGCAACATAGGCACAGAATAGAATACATACAAGGAAAGTATTTTCTGTTTCTCTAATAAATAAGAGATGTTAAGTAACATGCTCATCATTTTCTAAGAAAAAGGAAAGATCTGTATGTGATGGTGCAAACCTGTAACCTCAGTATTTGAAATCTGAGACCACACCTAAACCACATAAGGCCATACAAAGACCCTGTCTCAAAAAAGAAAGACAGGAGAGACAGCTCAGCCATTAAAAGCAAGGCTCACAACCAAAAAGAGAAAGAACTGGGAAGATATTTTAATGGGTAACTTGTCACACAAGTATAAAGATCAGATGTACATCCCCAGGAGGCAGACAAAAGCAGGCAGGTGTGGCAGCTACCTGTAATCCCAGTACTTGGGAGACAGAGAGGATCGCTGGTGCAAGGAAGCCTAGGCATAATTGGTGAGCTCCCAGGAAGACATCAACTTTAGGCTGTTGCATGTATTTATGTACATACATGCAACATATGTGTGTATGTATGTATGTATGTATTTAACACACATGTATATACATGCAAAAAACCCCAAGATTCAACATTGCAAATATAATCAGGACACAAAATCCAAGTATAAATTAATAGTTTAACCAACAGGGCATCACTGCCTACCAAGCAGAGAGAGACATAAAGAACAAAAATGAATTTTTATTGTTTTAATTTTTTAAGTGTTACTATGTAGCAGATTGGAACTGCACAGTCATAATGCCAACAGGTGTCAGCCACACAAACAGACAATTTAAATATGGTCTCTACTATAAACAAATACTCTTCCGGTTGTATGGGACAATCTGGGAAGTGACTGCAAGTCAAGTGGTAAAGACTGATTGATGATCTGTGCCCAAAGTTATTGAACGGGGGAACCACAGCAATATTTGCTACAGATAGAGATAGAAAAACTATGTAGAAAAATATCCATATTTAAAAGCTATTTTAATATTCAAGATTCTTATTACTTATATGTATGGGTATTTTGTTCGCATGTTTGTCCATGTACCATGTGCATGCCTGGTGTCTATAGTGGCCAGCAGAGGGCACTGGATCCCCTAGGACTGGAGTGATAGACAATTGTGAGCTGCCATGTAGGTGCTGGGAATTGAACCCAGGTCCTCTCGAGGAGTAGACAGTGCTCTTAACCATGGAGCCATCTCTCTAGCACCTTAATATATTTTATTATGTGTGTCTCTGTGTGTGAGTTCAGGTGCCTGCATAGGCCAGAGGTGTGAGACCCCCCTGGAGTTAAAGCTGATTGTGGGATGCCTGAAGTGGGTGCCAGGAATTGAACTTGGGTCCTCCGGAAAAGCAATATGTGCTCTTATATGCTGAGCCATCTCATCAGTCTCAGGATTTTTTTTTTTAAAGGGTTTTTCTATATAGTTGAGATTAGCCTTAAACTCTAGATCCTCTCGCGTCTACTTCTTGAGTCCTGGGGCCACAGTTGTGCAAGCACCATGTGCTTGGGTTGAGAAAATACTCAATTTTGGTTTGTGGCTGAAGAGGAGATCAAATTAGATGAAAATATGTTATTAATATCATTAAAATTTGTCTGCTATGAAAAAAGAAAGAAAAATATGCACAAGAAAATACATTTTAAAAATAAGTAAATTCTATAGGACCATCTGAGAAAGCTCATGTACAATACTGAAGAACAATGGGATTGTATCCCTAAGCATAAAAGAGCTGTGTGAACACTCGGACTGTGAATGCCATCAATTCCACCCACATATGCTCAATCCACTCAGCACTTTCTCTGTAAAGTCATTAGTGCTCTTCATCAGGCTGGAGGGATGGCTCAGCAGATAAGAGCACTTGCTGCTCTTGAAAAGGACTGGAGTTCAAGTCCCAGAAGCTTACAACTACCTCTAACTCTAGCCCAAGGGGATCTGGAAGCCTTCTGGTCTGGTCTATATAAACATAGTGCACAAACAGTCAGGAACAAGCAGAAATAAAGATATAAATAAATATTTTTAAAAGAAAAAAGAAATGAAAGTTTAGAAATTACTTAAATCTCCATATCCTCACCTCTATCTGGCTTAAGATATGCCAGAAAGAAAAGGGGTCAGGGGGAGACAGGGTCTACTCAGGTGTTGAGAGTGAACACCAGGGAAATAACAGATAAACTGAGAGCAGTCATGAACTTGAGCTATAGAGCCCAATTAAAAATCAAAGTGTTAAATTATTTCCGCCGTTTTTTTTTAAATACTAAACTCATAATTCTACAAGGCTCAAATGCAGCTGTTGAGAAGTCCCATAATTCTTAGCAGATAATCTTAGAGATATTACCAAGCACAGTTTAGCACATGGAACAGCAATCATCTGTTATGTTGGCTCCACAAATAGTAAATAGTCAAAGTGTAAGTGCAAACTAAACAAAATTTAATTATTAAGCAAGATCAGATGCCAACTGTGATGGTTATTCTTCGTGTCAATTTAACTACACCTGGAATTAACTAAAACCCAAGCACCTGTGAGGGATTTTTCTTAATTAAATCATTTGTAGTGGGAAGACCCACCTTTGAACTGGATCTTCTGAGGTAGGAAGATCCACCTTTTATCTGGTTCACACTTTCTGCTAGCAGCCTATAGAAAGGACATGGAAGAAGGAAGCTCTTCGCCCTCTGCTTGCTTGCCCTCACTCTTGATGGCAAGTCCATTCCTTCACTGGCATTAGAGTCTACTTCTTCAGCATTCCAAGGCACAGTGAAGACACATCTAGCCTTCTGCTGGTAGAAAGCCATTGTTGGACTAGCAGGACCACATTCTGTAAGCCATTCCAATAAATCCCATATGTATATGTATGTGCATATACACACACACAGACACAGACACACACACATATTGAAAATACATGTTTTCCCCCATTCTATCAGTTCTGTTCCTCTAGAAAACTAATACCTGAACAGAACACTGACTTCATTCACTCAGTTCTAAGAGACAAACTGAATTTAAAAAAAATCAAGATCTTTGTAAAGACCCAGAAAATGAAAAGCTAAAAAGAACACTTTATGTGATGGATAAAGACTAGCGTGATACACACTACAACTTCGAAGATGAAAAGGCTGGCATACAGTGGTGACACCAACAAGCAGTACACTGCCCATACTTAAGAAAAACTGGCACAGACATGGGGGTACACAACTTTAACCCCAGCATTTGGGAGGCAGAGGAAAGTGGGAAGATGCCTGGTCTACACAGCAAGTTTCAGAATAGCCAGGAGTACAGAGAGACCCTGGCTCAACAACAAAACCTCAACATAACATAAAGATTTAAACAGATGTGTAGAAAAGAAAAATAATGCAAATTTTGATCTGCCAGAAGCCACAGAAAAATATTTGAAAAATACAATGACAAAATATATAACTCCTAAAACCCCTTAAATTTAATTAATTTAATCCTACCTAGATAGAACAGGCATTGGAGGGAAGCCTGTGTTTTCTCAGAAGTTCTTGTTTTTAACTGGTTTCACCTAATATTTAAAAATTTGCCTAATTTTTAAGTTATGTGTATGTGTCCAAGTAATGTATGTGTTCTTTGTTGATGCAGTTACCTGTGAAGGACAAGGGAGTTAACTCCATCCCACCATTCAGATGACAAAGACCCTGAGAGAGAGTCAAACTCACTCCAGGTCACTGAACTACTATGGTTCCAAAGTTAGAGTCAGACAGGCTGCAGAATCTATGCTGATAACCAAAACTCTGCCTGAATGTCACTTCAGATTCAAGTTCTCTATACCTACCACTATAAAATGACGAAAGCTTCCTGCAATGAAAGGCTAGGCGATGGCAGTACTAGTTGGTACACTATTTTACTTCATCATGAGAAATACCATCTGATGTGGCCTACTTGAATTTGAATTTGCCACTAAATAACATTACGAACACATTTTTATCCAATTATCCTAAACAGTTTCGTATCTCTCCATCTCATATGTGTGTATACACAATTATATATATATATATACATACACATATACATATACACTCGGGGTTGAGATAGTGCCTTAACTATGTAGTTCTAGCTGGCAAAGAGATCTGCCTATCCCTGCCTCCTGAGTGCTAGGATTAAAGGTGTCTATCACCACATCTGGAGATACACCACACACACATGCATGCACACACAATATACTTATTTTTATTTTATGTGTTTTGCTTACACTCACCCATGTGATTGCCTGGTGCCCTTAAGAGACCAGAAAAGGCATCAGACGCCCTGGAATTAGAGTTACAGTTGTGAGCTGCCTGCCACAGATGCTGGGGACAGAATTTGGGTCTCTGCAAGAACAGCAGATATACTTAACAACTGAGCCATGAGCCATCTATGCATGAGCCCTAAATCTATGTATTTTTTAAAAGATCTGCTTCATTTTTATTTATGTGTATATATATTTATATGTGCCTGCAGAAGACAGGAGAAGGCCTCCGATCCCTAGAGCCGGAGTTACAGGCAATAGGAGCTGCTAAAACCTCATCACTGTCCAGTGGAGGAGTTCTTCATCACTGACTTTTTCTCCAGTCCCTACTTTAGTTTTGCACTTAACGAAAACAAATGGTTTCAGGAGAAAGGGAAGCTGCAATCAACCACCCTGCGCATCGAGTTACCTTAAAGTACTTCCTCCTCATCCGCGTCATGTTCATCAGCATCACTCCAGAGTTCACCCCGGTCTTCCCGTAGTACGGGTGCCGAGCAAAGCGATTATACCATCCTATTCGAGGTTCCTCATGCTCTGGGGCCATCGCAGCGATTTGTGTGGAATTAAATTTCTTTAGTAATGACCAAATATCATCAACAGGTCGTAGAAAAAGGATATCAGTGTCAACATAGAGTAGTGAATCAACTTCTTTCAGGATTAACTATAAGGAAAGATATTTAAATAATTAGTTATAAATATATCTTTTTAATAAAAGCACAGCAATAGAAATTACACCTAAGAAATAAGTTAGTTTACAATGTTTTAAGATAATTTTTTCTGAAATTTGTCATTTCTAATAAGTACATTGCTAATTTTTTCACCAATTTTTAGAAAAGCTAGAAAAACAAAACAAACCCTAATTTTTAAAAAAAAAAAACAAAAAAACAAAAACCTCACTTACAGTGAGAAAAAAAATATATGAATGGTTAGGAGAAAATTGTTTTTCAAGATATAAAATACACTAACTTCAGATGGTTCCATACACTGAGCCTCAAGAGCAGGTAACTAGACACAAATGAAGCGATAAATGGAGGTCTCCCAGACCCCTCCCCTGCCCAAACACTGCACACCATCACTTCAGTCTGCACTACTAAGTGCAAAGACAAACTGAGCCCAAGCTGGCTGCTCCAGTCTATGCTCCTGTTTCAATATGCACCATCAACATATCAAAACCACACTTAGGAAGAACAAGGACAGAAGTAGATTTTTGTTTTAAAAGATTGACTCTGTTGCACTTTTTAAAACTGTAAACCTTGAATACCAATCCACAGAGATTTTTTTCAAAGATAAGTTTTCATTTTTCCTCACAAACTTTTAAAATAACTCTGGCAAATTTGTTGCCTATCCTGGAGTATCCATAAAACTCAATGAATGATTAGATTAGCCTAGCAGGAGTATCCACCCTTTTGACATGTGCAACATGTCATCATCTACAAAGTTCACAGGCTGGAGGACCACACAATCAAGTTACCAAAAGTAAAAGAAACAGTTCTCCTAAAGCTCTCTGAATGTTTACAACTTTGTAAAAGTTGTGTTCACAGCTAAGCTCCTATTCATAGGAGCCAGGCAGCTGGCTGGATGGTCCTGAAACATTTTAGTTAAGACACAATGAGAACAAGACTTGATCCTTGCTCTGCTACTCTGCAAATTTGTTAGCCTCACAACAGACTTGAGACGTGCTTCACTGAGCAGGTAGGCTGAAATCCCCACTCCTGTCTCAGTCTGCTTTAGGCTAATTCAGTAGCAGATAGGGAAAATACCTGATGGAGACAACTGAGCCTGAGTGGAGAAGGCCCCCTTCCCCCTCCAACTACAGAAGATATGCAAGGTTGTGTCTCCACCATCGGAAAAGGTTACAGGAGACAAAGCTGT
>JAQHUG010000053.1:5508731-5542312 GCA_028555095.1 Dicrostonyx torquatus | reverse complement strand
GAGATGGGGTAGAGTCTACACCAACAGAAATGACCAGAGGGAGATGGGGTAGAGTTTATACCACACTGAAAATCTCCCTTTGAGGTACAACTGTGTTCAAGTCCTTCAAAAAGCATAAGTATCTTCCAACAAAGTTAAAGAGCACTTTTGTGACACCCTGCTTTGGTGTCCCTGTTAACTTCTTTGAAAGAACAGTAATTTCATTTTCCCTTTCAACTTACAGATCACTTAGAGATTTTTTTTTCAATACTAACTTCAAAATGAAGTCTTCGACATTTTTCATTTACTATTGGAATACTTTTGCAATTTGGTCCATCATATTCATATATATATACATATATATATATATATAAAATATTCTTTCATCAAAATCAAAGTCAAACATTTAACTAGAAAATATAGAGCTGGGTGCAGTCCTCAGGCCAATGTAATCCCTGCACTCATGAAACTGGGGTAGGGGGAACAACAGGAGTTCAAGGCCAGCTTGGATCACACAATTGAGAACCTGTCTCAAAACAACTACAAAACACAAACAAAAGCAAATATACTTCAAGAAACAATCTGGATAAAGAGAATAAGATGATGAGTACAAAAGAGATGACTAGAAATACCTTAAATGTAAGCACACTGCTTACACCTCGTAAAATTTAAAGTATAAGCACACCGTTTACACCTCTTAGAATTTAAAGCTCTTTGCCAAAAACTGAAAAGCTGAAAACGGCATTTTTCCTTCAACATGGAAATGAACTAATTTAACTTGGAAAACAAAGAATCTTTATACATAGTTAGATCAAACACAGAAATCCACAGCAGCTTGAAAACAAGACTTAGCAGAGAGGTGAGTGGAGTGGGATGGAATGAGAAACACAAGTATCATCTCCACCCCCAGGAACACAAAGCTAGGAAATGCAGGTCATCTTTCCTTGCTTATCCCCTGATTCCTCACGGGCAATTGTTGTTAGCAGGTACAAGGCTGCCCTGAATGAATAGTCTATTTTCAAATCTAACAGCCAGCTACAATCAAATGACTCATTCCAAACAGAAAAAAGTCTCAAGTATTAATGCAAAGTATACCCTTAAAGGAAAAAAGCATTTTTTTCTTCTTCCTCTTTCTTCTCCTTATACTGGATACGATATGGAGTTTGAATGGCCATTTTAAACCATGAGGTAGAATCTTATATTGAAAATGACCTGACCACAGCCAGAAAAGAAACAAGAGCCCTCCTTATAGGTGAAGAACTACCATGTAACATAACAAATAAAATCTTCAGACTTGGCAGGGGACTTAGGTTGCCTATTCTTGTTCAAAATCCAGTCTTCCTCTACACTGTATCTGGACTCCTCAAGAGCTCCTTCCCTAAGAGGGAAGGCTGCCGAGCAGACAGTTCTGGTACAGCAGACTATCAGATCGTCCTTACTGTGTGACAAGTACTTACTCTGTCTTTAAAGCTATCGTGTAGTTGGTCTTCAGCAAAAATATGGACCTGCAGTGGCTTGATGCTGAAAATGAGAGCTGACTTCAACATAGTCATAGTTTCCTCCAGTCTTTCACCACAGGCAACAACAGCAAGGTGCATTTTCTCAGTGGGCTGCGTTTTCAGACTATACCTAATAGCAAAGAAGAGAGCATTTCCAACAAGTTAGCACGTAATTACTACTAAATGATATTTTTATCATATTTAAAAACAGAAGTTTACAACTTCTTTTAAAAATACAAAAGATCTATCAAGTTGCAAAATATTACAATGCTGACTCCATCATCCAATCGTATGCCTTCCTCTCCACCAGTTTTCCACAAGCAACACACGTCATGAGGCAATTCTCCCAAGAACGTACAACCGACTTCACTCGTCTCCCGCACCAGGTGTCAAGAAAGGAAGCCTAAGTACTCTGAAGGCCCCCATTCAAGTATTTTAAAACTGTAGTTCTTCACTGAAACGTCTTCCAATTTCCTTTAGAGCCCCTTCACATGCCTTCTCCACCCCACAATCAGATCATTATGAAGCAAGTCAGCCACAAATATTTCAGTGTTGCATCATCATAGGAAATTTGCTCAGGTGATGTTTTTCAGTGGCATGTATCAGTTCCACTTACCAAGTACTCACCAAGATAGGGAAAGATTTCTGAAAGGACCTCACACACACTGATGTGTCTTTTTGGAAGGAAAGATCTCCTCAGTTCCCCTTTCTGCCTAGGCAGGAACTCACTTCCAACAGGGCAGTGCTATGCAGGCTGGAGAGCCCTTTCCTCCCTCTGGTGTGGGCACGAGCTCCAGTCTTAAAGCTTACCGCACTGCTCCACGGAAGGAACTGGACGGAAGTGGTCCTTCTTCCCTATCCATCCCCTTAATCCCTTCCCTCATATCTGCTAACATTCCTAATAGGAACTAATGGGTACCACTTACACTCTGACAAGAAAACATGAATTTAGTTCATCTCAAAACAGCAGAAGCCATAGAACACAGCGAAGACAATCAAGGCACACAATTCTAGAGAATTCTATCTCATCTTTCTGTTAACTATATTCAGATCCTACTGCTCACAATGGTTTTAAAACGTCTTCATTAGAACATCAGCCTGTGGATGGGGATGGTTCCCGACCCTCAACACCAAGGACAGAAAGGACAACTGCAGAAGATTAGAAGAAATCTTAAGCAAGCTTCGAGAGTGCAGGAATTGGTGACTAAAGTTTCCTAAGCGTTCATGTAGAAACAGCCATTGTAGTCATTCTGGCCCAAATGAATGAACGTTAGATTCTTCATCATGGTTTGCTAAATTGTGCTTTATCTTAACTAAAATCCCTGCAGAGATAAGAAATCTTACCCAAAAAGAATTTTGAAATCACATCTACTTTCCCACCTGACAAGAAATCTTTAGATAATTCAAAGAACACCAGAGTGTTCTTTTAATTCAGTAAAGCATACTTAAGTGGGAAGGACAGCACTGTCTGCCTGTGAGGAGAGGGGCAGACACCTCTCAGAATGGCCTTAAATGGGAGCTAGGCACAGGGTCCTGAGGCCCAGCAGGATCCCTCCGACAACCCACAAAGAGAGGCAGCAGCTTAGTTACCCTGGACTTCAAAGGTGTTAAACTCTGCTGCAGGCTCCCTCTGGCAGGCTTCCCACCCAGCTTTAGTTTTTATCAACAATCCTTACTGTGTTGTAAGTTACTGACTAGAAGGTTGTCTGAACTGTAATGGTTGATTTTGACTGTCAACTTGACAGGCTGTACCATGAAAAAAGGAAGGAAGTCTCAATGAGGAAAACTGTCTAGGGTAGGCTGGCCTGTAGCATGCCCTGTGAAAGTTTCTTAACTGGATTTACTCACCCTAATATGGCACATATTAACTGGGCCTCAGGCTCAGTAAGATGGTGAGAACAAGCCAAGCGCTAGTATGAACAAACTAATTCACCGCTGTCTATTCTTGACTGGGTGTGGGGCAGGTTCTGCTCTGGAATTTGAAAGCCAAATAAGCCCTTTCGCCTTTAAATTGTTTATGTAGGGATATTTTATCACAGCAACAGGAAAGGACACTACGACAGAAGGGGAATCTGTACACTGTGTGGGGAGGCTTAGGCAATTTGCCATCACTGTAGAGGCCTTCCCAAACTCAGTGCACTAGCACCTCTTAAGGGCCCTAAGCAAGGTAAACAGTCATGCCTTTCCTTGCCTGAGAAGTGGCTGAGGGTCTTCCACAGATCCTCTCTCATTTCCAATGCTCTCTTATATTCGAGGAGCCCGAGGTTCACAAAAAAAGGAAGAGCTGGAATGTACCTCAGTGCTTTCGCCTGCCCAGCTCACTCTGGGGTTCAGTCTCCAATACCACCAACAAAAAACCAAAAACATATGACACTAATGATCAGCATAATAAAAATCAAAAATTGAATCCATGAGTAAACCTAAATAAAAGGGGAAGGGGAAAAACTCTTCCAAATCTGCCAACAAATACAGAATAAGAGAATCATCATGATGATTATTTTGCCAAAACCAGGGTATTTACCACACCTATTTCAAAGTGGACACAGCGTCTACTACAGAGCAGAAACAGAAGTCCAGGGCCTTAACCATATGATGAAACTTAGCCAACAATGCTGATCCCCTATGACACCATGAGCAAAAAGCCAAAAGCGACACCAAATCCTTAATCCATTCATGAGGATCCAGGCAAATCCAAACTAAGGGTCATTCTGCAAAACCAAACAAAAGTATCATGTCACAAAAGATGGGAGCCAGTGGACTGGCTCAGTGGGTAAACATGCCTGAAGGCAAGCCTGCCAAGCTGAGTTCAATCCCTGGAGGCCCCGTGCAAGGAGAGAGTCTTAGCCTCCTCCTGTGGAAGCAGACAGGAAAATCCAAGTATGTCTCCACTGTACACAGTAGAAAACCAGCAGAATCTGCATTAACAAAGAAAAGATGAGGACCAACACCTGAGACTACCCTCTGACCTCACCATGGCAGAGAATAACACCCAAGACTACCCTCTGACCTCACCATGGCAGAGTATAACACCCGAGACTACCCTCTGACCTCACCATGGCAGAGTATAACACCCGAGACTACCCTCTGACCTCACCATGGCAGAGCATAACACCCGAGACTACNATAACACCCGAGACTACCCTCTGACCTCACCATGGCAGAGCATAACACCCGAGACTACTCTCTGACCTCACCATGGCAGAGCACATGCACCTGCATGCAGAATCACAGAACACACACATAATACACACACAAAACTAAAACAGGGTGAATATGACACAGCATCTGTAATTTCTGTTGTCTGTTTGATACAGGGTCACTGAAAGTGAGGGAGATTTAGTTCTACGTAAGAAAGTGAGTTTAAGGGCTGGAGAAATGGCTCAGCAGTTTAGAGCGTCTGCTCATTTTCATCACCCATATTAGATATCTCATGACCACCTGTAACTCCAGTTCAAAGGGATCTGACACCTTATCATCTGACCTTTTTGAGCACTAGGCACACTTGTATACATTATAAAAAGAAGAAGAAGAAAAGAAAAGAGAAACTGAGTTTAAGATATTTTACAGAATGATAATGATACATAATGCAAAATGGTTTTTATTTTTGTATTCACTTGGTATAAACAGATACAGTATTATAAGCAGAAAGTGTAAAGAGGGGTATGACTTAAAATCTAAAATTCAAAAGCCTAGTGTTACCACTGCAGACTCCAGCTACTTAAAAGGCTGAAACATGGAGACTACATAAGCCTATAAGCCAAATACAGCCTGGGACCAACACATGTATATCTGTCACACAGAGAGAAAGCCTGCCATTTGCTTATAGGATGCATATTTGAGAATTTAAGACTTTATGTATACTATTATAAATATTAAGAATGCAGTTTGTTGCCAGGTGATAATGGTGCATGCCTTTAATACCAGCACTTGGGAGGCAGAGGCAGGTGGATCTCATCAGCCCCAGTACTTAAAAACACTGGGCATTTAATACCCAGTATTAAAGCCCCTACTTTTAAATTAGGTAACTGACAAACATATGTGTGTACACACACACATGAATGTACATGTACACATACATACAGAATATGCATGTCATCTGTAAATGTCTAGGGGAAGCCTTGTATCATCTTAGCTTATGTAAGCCTGATTGTCAACTTGACTCAGCTTAAGAGTTACCTGAGAGAAGAACCTCCTAGATCAGAATGGAACATGAGCATGATTGGGAAGACTGTCTCCATGACTGAAGTGGTAGGACCCACCCAGAGCACTGTAGGCATCATGAGGCAGGTGGGTCTAGATTCTAAAAGGAGAGGAGCTGAGCAAGCAAGAACGCAAGCCAGCAAACAGCATTCCTCCATGGTTCCTCCTGGCTTCCCACAGGAATGAACTGTGACCTGGAAGTATAAACCCTTTCCTCTCATGTTGTGTTTAGTCAGATTGCTTTATCATAGCAACAGAAAGTAAACTAATCATACCTACTTATCAATTTACTAGTAAAGGTTAATCATATATTCTCCTAAAACATACAGCTTAATGACATTTAGAAAAAAAATTTAGAGCACTTTCATATGATATGTATTAAAATTAGTAATAACTAGATGAGATAAAGGAATAGAAAACCCAAGCAGTCTATCAATTATTTAGTTATATGATACTAAATTATAGGAAAAGAAACAGTCATGTTTTATTACAGTGAAAGGTTTGATCATCTACTATCTAGTCTTACCTACTCTGATCTACCAATTAAATATTAAGGGCCTACCTAAAAGCCGCTTCCCAAAAGCAGTTCATTCCACAAACATCAGAGGGCAGCATCCAATAGTGATTCCAGTAACAGAGAGAGAGATCTTTACACCTGACGGTGAGAAGAAATAACAGTCCTGGGTGAGTATTCAGACTGCACACTACCAAGGAGTTGACTAAATAACACATTCATGTCCTATTTTACAGCACGAAACTACAAATCCAACTGCTATGGAAAAATCAAAGCATTTTTAGAAAACTGGTTTCTTTACTTAGGGTACACCATTTTAAATAAAACCTTCAGACCATTGATTAGATGAGAATATCCTACAACTGTACATTTTTCTGGTCAGGAACTCTCTGGACACATTAAAACCTCTTCCACTCTGACATATATAAGACATTAATACATCTTATCTTTTTCTTCACAGACTATGCATACTATCCTAGAAAATTCATTTCACCCACATATCCTATTTACCACAAAAGTAGTATGTTGCAAATACAGGTGTAATGAGAGGAAAAGATCATTAAATACATTCAAACTAATCAACCTGAACTACTTCTACGGTGTTTCCAGCTGAAAAGCAGGCATTATGAGGACAGTCATGGCTGCTTCACCCTACACTCTGTTTCGATATACTACAAAAGCGAGATGCAGAGACTTGAGCCTGCTTAAGGAAGGAGGTAAAAAATGGAAAAGGGTGTCACATTGCAAAAATGTTTTTCATGGTCATTCCTTCCAAAGCAACCACCTGACACCTGCTCACTGCCCCGAAGGCCTTATGCACCAAGTCACTGACCGAGGACGTTCCACCTCAGCACCAGAGTTTTGCTCTCCACGAAGTCAACTCAAAGTTGCTATTCTAGTATCAAATGGTCTAGGAAATTTCAGACTTGCAAAACTCCTAATCTGACTTACCATAAATTTGTACGATCCATGATGCAAAGCAGGAGTCCTCAGCCAGAAGGCATTGTGCTTCTCTTGAAGTAATGTACACTAAACTAACGATGAAATAGGACAATGGGCCCAGGGTCTGACTGGTAAGTTTTTAAATACTACCTAGGAAATTCTATATCTACTACATAAGCTACAGGAATGGGACTTTAAAGTCACTAGGAAAAGTTATACTGCTATTTGCTTTTCCTTTCAGAGATACATCAAAGCCTACAAAGTTGTATATTTTAATTTTTGAAGAGATTCATCAGGAAAGTAAATGTGTACCCAACAGTAATGCTTATCTTTTGATTAGAAACTCTGTTTGTACCCTACTAGGGATAATTGTGTTTAAAATATAAGAGTTCTCAGAGGTGCCCTAACAACATACATATACGTCTTTCAAATTCAAGTGCTTGCACATCTACTTAAGCCTAACAACAAACTTTACAGATAAAGACATTTTCAGTGTCATTTTAACACAGCTTACTTACAATCAACACCTTTGTTCTTGGAGGGGGAGAGGGGGAACCCAACCCTGCTATTCTATTTCTTCTGCCAAACTACACAACAGGGTAAAAGAGAAATGAAAACAGAAATCTCAGTTGTTCAATAAACATTATTTTGTAAAGCTGGGTACAATACCATTTTCTGCTGCAGCTTTTACTCCACTTTACACAACACACGATTGTACATTATTTCCTAAATCTGCCTGGTCCTAAGATCCTTACTAGAAATGCAGATCAAGGATCCTATCCTCTGCTTGGATAATCAAGCATCAGCAGAAGTCATAGTGGCTGGAAATGTAACCAAGCCTCAAAGCCAAATCTAAATGAACACAGTAAATCAAGCAACGAGCCAACACGGGAGGGACTAAGGTGTGGACGCACAAGCCTGAAATCTTTAGCACTCCAGAGGCTGAAGCAGGAACTCTTTAGTTCGAGGCCCCACAAAAGAATTTTTCATCAAAAGTACTACCACTGGGGCTGTAGAGATAGATGGCTCAGAGGTTAAGGCTGCTCTTCCAGAGGTCCTGAGTTCAATTCTCAGCAACCACATGGTGGCTCACAACCATCCATAATGAGATCTAGTGCCCTCTTCTGGCCTGCAGGAAGACGTACAGGCAGAACACTGTATACATAATAAATATATATTTTAAAAGGTAGTACTTGCCATATATGCATAAGGTATAGAGATTGTTCTTTGCACCCATTCATCCCCACAAAAAAGTTACCAATAAAACTGCTCATGTAATAAATGCTGCTTATTTACAGTAACAACTTAAGATCTTCTTTCCTTTCTTCTTGTCTTTCTGTTTCTTTCTTTTTGGAAAGAGGGTCTCACTATGTAGTCCTGGCTGACCTAGAACTTGCTATCTCACACAGATGTACCTGCCTCTGCCTCCAGTGTGCTGAGATTAAAGGTGTGTGCTCACACCCAACACAATTTAGATTCTTAAGTTTGGATGTTTTAATGGATCCATGGTCACCAAGAACAATTTAAAACTTTTCAAAGCCTAACAAATCACTCATCACTACTAATATTTGTATATCATTACTACTCATACTATTAAGATATCTGCTTGCCAGGCGAGGTGGTACATACCTCAGTACTTGGGAGGCAGAGTCAGGCAATCTCTGTGAGTTCGAGGGCAGCCAGAAAGACATAATTGAGACCCAACAAAAAAATTGACCACAAATATTTCAGTAGGAAAAGTTGACATACATGTTGCCAAACATGGAGAAGCTGTTGACACTGCTCAAGCCTGATTAGCTTCAAGTCAACACCCGTGTAAACAGAAGTGGCTTCCTCAAACTGTGCACACATGCTATCCACAAGAGTTTCTAAGTCAAAGGCCGCTCCTCAGTATTACAATTACAATAGCTTGCTACATCCCAAAGCAATGACTTAATAAAGGTGCCAGAAGACAGGGCCACAGACTTGAGAGTTGAATTCAAGACTGTTGTAGGCACTTAGCAGCCTAATTAAGCTTAAATCTTCTAAATTTTTGAGATACACCAAGGTCTCTGGACTTTGCTGGAGCTGAACTACAGAATCAAAGTTCAGTAGATTAAGGTCATAAATTATAGGGCACTCCAAAGAGGTAAGTAGAATTTATTTTACCTCACCCAAAATGTAGGTGCATGTGTCTTGGACCTTTGAACTCATGGATACGCACTGTAAGACACCCAAGGTGTTTGGAGAAATAACATGAGTAGGTATAAGGCAGCAACCCAAGCTGGGCTTGCAGTCAGAAGCCAGCATTAAATGCCAGTTCTGTGAAAAGCTGACCTGCTGCAGCACTCGCATGGACCAGCAGCCTACTGGGCACTCTTCCAGTCAATGTTGGCATCTGGGCCACCTTTCTCCTGTTCACACCAAGTTCTTAATTCTCTCCCTGTTTATTCAATAAATTACCAACTGATTGATCAGATACACTGGCAAAACACTAGAAAAAAAACACAGGGAGTAAAACAGGCACAATCACACTTGTCTAATAGGGAATAAGAAAATATCACCTTGGATATTGCAATGTGGAATAGTTCCAATAGTTCCACAATTCTCCAACACCACTAACTTTACCCCAGCTCCTCTGAGCTAGAACAGGAAATCCTGGCTGGACCTGGTCAGCACTTGAAACTGACACCCTAAATGCCAATCCTCCTCTCCTGTCAGATAACCTCTAGGTACATGCAGGCTCCCTCCTGTACTCATTTCCCTCCCTATTACTCTACAGCACAGGGCTAATCCATTCTCTGCTCTTACTCTATCCTTTGGCAATTTCTAGTAAAATATCAAGTTAAAGCCAGGTCATTTGTTCACAAGCTCAGATGACTACAAAAAAAAGACCTAAGTACACCGACTCTCTGAACTGATTCAGCCTGGTCCTTCACTAGGCCCTCTGTCGGATCGCGACACTCACTATATGCACTTCACCTGCACTGTATTCTTAGGCTTTTCTCAGGGGCCCTAAAAAGACCACCTTGTATCAATTACCCTGCCCTGCCTTCCCCTGAATCAGAAGCATTAGGCAAACTACCTCAGTGCTCATACTCACTCACCTCATACCCAAACTAATGTGAGTCCTACTCGCCTCCATGAACTTTCCTACCTCTAAAGGGAAGCTGTATTTCATTATTCATTGACTCTGGCCTGAAGTTACTTGCTTTGGCCAAAATAACATGTTGTAAGCGATTTATCCTAGGGCCTGGAGCATGGTAATCAAGTGTTCTACCACTGACTTACAACCCCAGCCCTCTCACTCAACTTCTGCAGGAGACTGAGTATATTCAGTGTAAGGACAGCTTCTTCAGCCTTGGTTTTAGAATGAGATGTCCAATGCAGAGTCACAGGCACAGACCTGCAATGGTTAAGAAACTGTTATTGTTTATTGTTAGTTTATAAACTGCAGAGAAGCTTGGAGATGTTAGAAAAGCAAGAAAGAGTGACAGAAGCCAAAATTCCCCTTTAAAGTATAAACTTAGAGACCAGCAAAATGGCTCTGCAAGCAGCTCAATCTCTGGAACCCACATGATGGAAGAAGAGAATTTGCTACAGGTTGTCCTGTCACCTTCACAGTCACTACAGTGCACACGTACACACACACACACTTTTTTTAAAAAAAGCTAATGGTTTGAGCAACCACAGCCCACAACTTCCACCCCTAATACTCAACAGCACTAGAAACACCTATGTCCACAGGAAAGATATATATGGCCAGCAAGTCCAGGGATCATCCTGTCTCTACCCATAGCACTGGGGTCACAGGTGTGCTGTGACACTTGGATTTTTATGTGGGTGCTGGGGATCTCAAGCTAGTCCTTGTTTGTTTCTCAAGCACTTTACTGAATGAACTGTCTCCTTAGCCCCCCAGTAATGAATTTTAACTCTTGTCTGTTTCCCAACATAGCATTACAACCAAGAAACAGCCTAAAACCTGACTCTTCCCGTTCAGATTAGCTCTTAGAGTCTAATAACTGCCTGACAAAGATCCCATACCCATGAGTGGTAACTCTCCACTCCATTTCTTAGTCCTGTAACCCTTTCATAGAATCGCTTATCCTGGTATTTCCCATAAATGAGTCATACAGCCGGGCGGTGGTGGCGCACGCCTTTAATCCCAGCACTAGGGAGGCAGAGGCAGGCGGATCTCTGTGAGTTCGAGACCAGCCTGGTCTACAAAAGCTAGTTCCAGCGCAGGCTCCAAAGCCACAGAGAAACCCTGTCCCGAAAAAAAAAAAAAAAATGAGTCATACCAAGTGTGAACTTTTTGAGTTTGGCCTCTTTCATTTAGGTTGTATTTTTAGGGTTCATCTGTAGCATGTATAATATTGATCAAATGGATCTAACACATTTGTTTATTCATAAGCATTTGGGTGGGAATATAAACAAATAAATCAAGGGTTGACACAGGCCAGAGAAATTTATATATGTAATTAAAATGCTCAAAACTACACAGAGAGAGAGAGAGAGAACTGTGCAAAACATGGTGTCTGGATGAGTTCTGGAGACTACAATGTCAACTTTCGGGCATTAATATTATCCTACACTGATCTATCTTCTGGATATAAAGAAACTCACTCTAATGTAAGATGTTACTAATAAGAGCTGGCTGGGTAAAAGATGCATAGGGTATCTCTAAACTTGCCAAGATTTCAGAACAAAAATTTTCTCACCAGGCAATGGTGGCGCATGTCATTAATCCTAGCATTTGGGAGGTAGAGGCAGGAGGATCATCTCTGTGAGTTCGAGGCCAGCCTGGTCTACACATCTAGTTCCAGGACAGGCTCCAATGCTACACAGAGAAACCCTATCTCGAATAAAAAAATAAATAATTTTTTTTTTCTCAAAAGAAAACTAATTTAGAAAAAGACACATTTCAGGGTTGGAGAGATGGTTCAGTGGTTAGAAGCACTAGTTGTTCTTCAGAGGTCTTCAGTTCAATTCCCAGCACCTACATGGTGTCTCACAACCATCTACAATGAGACCTGGTGCCCTCTTCTGGCATGCATTCATACATGGAGACAGAACACTGTATTGTATACACAATAAATAAAATCTTTTAAAAAAGAAAAGAATGTTACTTTAGAAGTAATGAAATTTTTAAAATAAATAAATAAAATAAAAAAGCATAAAGCCAGGCTGGTGGTGCAATTCTTTGATCCCAGCATGAAAAGGCAGAGGCAGTGGATTCCGGGGCAGTGCCAGGGTTCAAAACAAAACAAAACAGTGTGTTATGAGCTACTTGGGAGGCTGAAACAGAGGATGTGAGTCTAGGCGGTGAAGGCTGGTGTGGGTTCTAGTGAGACCCTGCCAAAGACACAAATAACCAAAGCACTTAAAACACCAAAGCTCTCCACATCAACAACTCTCAAACTTGGAGCGGATTAAATCCAAGATGTCTCCTGTGGGGAGCTGAGGCAGCCCTGGGTGAAGATGCACAGAGCAGACACGTCCTCAGTGAATGTGAATCATCCACACGACAGACACATCAAGGACCTCATGCCTCAGACCCATGGGAACCATGAAGCCTCTCCCCCCTCAGGCCCCATCCCCACTCCCATGAGGCTCAAAGGGACAACAAGGCCTTCCTCTGGTCCCAGTGTGATTACTGACAGTGTAGATGTACTGACCAGTGTGTGCAAAAGCTACCGACTGCAGCTTCCTCTGACGTTTACAGCCTATGAATTCTCTACTCCAGACACGGGTAACTTCCCTCTGCTGTGGAAGCACTCCATCAGAGTGCCCAGCTTTCCTGTCCACGTGGCTGCACGCCTGCCCTTCCTTCGTTTCCTCACTATGCCAGTCAGGTTTCCAGGACCAAGTCACGCAGGATATAACAGTCTTCTGTATTTTATTAAATTAAAAAAGGTGATTTTTTTTCCATTTCAAAATACCCATAATAATCACAAGACTGCTGTAAAATCTGTATACAATGTAAGTTTTTCTTACTCTATAAAGAGTCAAGGAAAATTTCAAGCAATCCACTGTAAGAATATGGAAGGCTAAATGCGGGGCTACAAGGCAGCAATACAATCTCAAGCTGTGGGCACCTGTGACACACAAGAGACCACAATTCAGGCATGTTTGAGGAGAGTATTCTCCAACTACGAGGAAATTAGCAGGATTTATGATCTGCCTGGGCAACTCACTCACAACTGCTGTGTGTCTAACTTCTAGCTCTCCATCAGATCTTCCCCGGGGCCTTAGGTCTCTAATTTCATGATCACGCAAAGGTGAGAAAAGGGTAGTGTCACAAGCAGATGGTGCTGAAACAACCGCCCAATCATCTCACAGGGTGACCACAGAGCACTTTCTCCCCCTGACAAAAAGTAAATCTAGATTACGGAGTTAAATGCTTTTTTAAAAAATGTGTGGGAGGAGGAACTCTGGAACAAAGTTGTTCTGTGCATAACAAAGATAGAAAAATGAAAAAAAATAGGCAACCTGAAAATAAAAAACTTTAAATTCATGCAACATACATTTTCCAAACAAAACTTAAGTTATTAATCAGAGAAAAGAATTTCAACAGACATGACATAGGTAACAGTATTTAATATTTAAAATAAAATCTCTAAGCCATTGGACACCTTTAATCCCAGCACTCAGCAAGTTCTAGGACAGTCAAGGCTACAAAGAGAAACTCTACCTCAAAATACAAAAAAAAAAACCAAAAAAAAAAAAAACCCTCTAGGCCAAAAGTATATTTCTTAGTCAAATGAGTATCTCCAAGGGCATATATTAATTATTGCTTTTATTAAATATTATGGATCAGGATTATGCTAAGTATGTGGATTGTTTTTGCTTGCTCCCAACCCACCAAAAAAATTATCTTTGATGTGATCATTGATGTCGTGGGTGCCCAGGCCTTTGGTAAGTGATTAGAACATAGACATTACTGTCCATGGAGAAGAGAGAGGCTCTGGACCTGACTGGCTATGAGAGAGCACAGCAAGAAGGTGTAAGAAACAATGGACACAGAAGTTTTGCTATAGCAGCCCAGACATCACTCAACAAAGATGTGACGTAGATAACGCTATATTGTTCAATAAACTGAAATACAGTGGGGCACTGGTGCTAGAGGCCTCATTAATGAGGAGGAGTAAGGGGGCTTATCTAGGTATTTCAACTTTCTCCAGCGTTCAGTGCCCCAACTCCCCTCCTCTTCAGAATCAGATTCA
This sequence comes from Dicrostonyx torquatus, assembly GCA_028555095.1. Classification (NCBI taxonomy): domain Eukaryota; kingdom Metazoa; phylum Chordata; class Mammalia; order Rodentia; family Cricetidae; genus Dicrostonyx; species Dicrostonyx torquatus. The sequence continues at coordinate 5,527,973 of JAQHUG010000053.1, read as the reverse complement.
GGGAAGAAGGGCGAAACAGTATTGCAAAAATAATGGTCAAATCTATCTCTCAAGTGTATCAGTGGATCTCAGTGTTCATTTGCATCTTAATAATACCCCATGTTTAAAACACAGATTTCTGGACTTCACTGTCAGGCATTCTAGTTTAGAAGGTTTCTTACTGGATCCCAGGGAACAGAACTTTCCCCAAAGTAAAGAAAAAATAAGAAGGTGAGAGAGAGAAAGAAAATAAAGAAAAGGGGGGGCAGAGGACTTAACACTTTAATATTAAACCATCGGCTACAGTTTTACAGTGTCAGGTACCATACTGTGCAATCTACGCAACTACTCATTCAGTTCTCACAAACAGTCCCTATCTAATGAGGAAGTCCAGAGCCAGTATGTGTCAAAGGTCAAGTCCATGACTCCAAAGCCCTCACTCTGTCCAGTGTTTAAATTCTCAGTCTATCCCACCATTGTCTCCAGTACTCAGCAGAAGGGAACTTGATGTCTCACTAATCTGAGGAGGAGGGAGGGAAATGACAATCATTTCTCAACGTGCATCAAAATGCCCAGTTGCTACTATTCAATACACACAACTTTGTCAATTATATCCCAATGTAGCTGAAAATTTATTATCTACATTTTTACAGTAAAGAAATTAATACACAACGAAGTAACAATGTGATCAGGGGATCCTGCACCCATGAGAGAATGAGAACACAAATTTGTCTGACTAAAACTTACACATTCTCTGTCTACTAAAACCCTGGAAGAGAGGAACTCAGCACCTGGCCAGGCAAGTCCTTCACCACTGGGGTAGGTAGCCAGCCCTGGGTCTGTTGAACCTGGGTCTCACTATGTAGCCCAGGCTGGCCTGGAACTCACTATGAAAACCAACCAGGCTGGCACCAAATTTTCCATCCTCCTGCCTTACCTCCTGAGAAAGGAGAATACAGGTGTAGGCCACAAAACCTGGCTTGAAATAATCGTTTCAAACCATATACACTAATTGAGAAGAGATTTCTCTGAAATACTATTCTTACCATTTAATGTTTTACTTTATGGAGTTGGAGAGATTTTTTTCCCCCCCAAGAAGTTCCTGTTCTGTAATTCTGGGCAATTACCACTTTTTTAAAGATGTGGGCAATGGTACCTAAGAATATACCTAGATCCCACATTTCTCTGACTACAATCAAATCATAAAACAGTAGCTCACAATCCCCGTGCTACTTTTCCTTTGTACCCCCCTTTTCTCTGGAAGTGACCATTAACTCTCAGAATCCACACAAAAGCGCAAAGCGGGTACTTTTTACAATTTCAATATGCTGCCCAAAGATACAGGTATAATGAAGGCAGTGCGGAACTCTCGGATTGTTAAGTACACTGCCACAACAGTTTTCCATTAAATTTCACAGTTCTAACCCTGGCAGGGATTTATGCAAATCCACCAAATCATTATGCTGTGTTACAAATATCCAACTTTTAAAAATGATATCTTCATTCCAGAAACCAATTTTTAAAAAATGATATCTTCATCCCACCCCTCCCATAAAATATGAGCACATGAAGTATCGCTCTCAACTTCCTCTAAGTTTCCTGATAAACCGAGATTTCCAAAACAAAAATCATAGCTCGCTTTATGCCACGACCAGATTTATCTGGCTGTGATGAAAATGCTAAGATTTATGATGAAAATTTAGACACCTGGGAGGTGGGGACTCGACAAGGGCGCCAGCCTGATTCTCAAATAGCTCAGCTTCAACTCCATGGAAACAGGAGGGAGGGAATTCCCACTAGCCACACTGTAACCGGGATTTTTGTGGGCCATCAGTTACTTCCAACGAACCTTTTAGAAAGTTGCAATTTAATTCAATTTCTAACTGCTCTAGACACGGGGTCTAAAGCCAAACAGAAATTGCTCAGTTCTGGAAGCGGCGGGTCCCGCCCGCGGACTCACAGACCCCCACGCCCGACACTGCGGCCCGTACCTGCCCGGCCGGCCAGAGCTTCCCGCGCCTCTCCCGGGGCCGCGTCCGCCGTCCGCCAGCCAGGAACCCATCGCCGCGGCCTGCGGCCTGCGATCTCCGGCCGCTCCTTCCTCCAAGGACACTGCGAGCTGGCTGAAGGCGTACAGCAGCGAGCAGAAGCCGCAGGCCAGGCACAGCCCTACAACCCGCAGGTAGCGCCGCATCCCGGCCCGCGCTACCGCCTCCGCCGTCGCCGTCACAGCCACCGCCGCTGCCGCGCCCGCCGGGCTAACTGCGAGGAGCCGCAACGCGCAGCCGCAGCGTGACCATCCCGGTTCCCGCCCCGCCCCGCCCCCGAATCCCCGCCAGGTCCCACTGAGCTCCCAAGCTCTGCCCCCTTCACCACGCCCCTTACCCGGTCGTGCCACACCCCTGACCCACCCACCTCCGCGCTAGCCCCGCCTCCGCGCCACGCCACGCCCCGAGTCTTGCCTTGCCCCTCCTCCGGGCCACGCCCCATCTCCCGCCCGGGCTCTGCAGCGCTTCCGGAAGCAGAGCTGTGCTCTGGAGCAGGGTGGCTGCGAGGTGGACGCTCATGTAGAGGTCGCCCCGCTCTGAGCTGCGGAGAGGCGTAGAGAAAGGAGCGGGGCTCTAGGCCCATGACTTAAATCCACGATTCTTCTACTGCGTCGTTTGTGACGCTGGGCAGCTTGAATTCCAAGATATCGCCGCGTGACTAAAAAGACAACGGGGTTTTCCGCACTGGCTACCTCTTCCTTGCCTCATCCTGCTCACCATGGACGTCAGCCTCTGGTCTAGACAGTCGGCTTCGTGCAGCCTCTTAAAGCGGCCGTAGTTCTGCCTGCCCTCCACACGTCAGGCTTGGAGGCAGGGGTCCTTCCTACCTTTTACGTTTTTAGACTTCGCTTACAACCATTTCCATACCAAAAGCAAAGCTGACCATTTCCACGCGGAGCCTCCCTTCCTTCCCCGCTCCTCGTACTTCCTCAGCCTATTCCCGCGCCTTGAGCTGGGCTCACACCGAAGCTTAGTGGGGACGTTGATAGTGGCGGAGATCTTGTAATTGAGTGCAGTTCGAGTATGCAGGCTAGTGAGGGAGACCTGCGGTGACGATTTTACAAAACAGAATGACTAAACTTCATGATTATCCTTAGATACCTTCAGTCCCTGAAAAGGGCATCCGTTGCCCACCCGTGTCTGACTTAACATCCTTATGACTCAAAACCTTTACAACAATCTCAGCGGACCACTGGTTTCCACCAGTCTGAAAGCTAAGAATGTCCTCAGTTAAAGATCTGAAGCCTCTGTTTCTCCTCAGTTTGCTATAATCAGCCTGATGATCCAACCGGTGTCTGGAAAAATGCCTTAACTTCTTTCATACTGTGACTATAATGTAAGTGCTTCCATGTCGGAACATGTATTCCAGGCAATCCGAATCCATGTGTCTGTCCGGTCACCCATAATTGGCTCAAAATAAATTCTCTTACTCCCTTTCAAAAAGGACTGCCCAAAAGTCGGACAGTTGTGCCTTCCAGTATACATGAGATTTCTTGGCGAGGGTGGCCCTAGTAAGGGAAGGAATTCTAGACCGAGTGAGCAATGAAACCTGCTCTTGTATTCAGGGGATTGTGAGAAGTGTGATGCCAGGATAAGAGAATGCAAGAGTGGACACACAAGTGCTAAGACTGCAGAAAGGGTTAGCAATCACAGTGCTTACGTCAGCAGACTCTTAGGACGTTGAACTTGATCTGCTTGAAGGGCTTTTAAGGAAGGAAGGAACATGATCACATTCGCATTTTAGAGACCGATTCTGGTTGCAGTGAAGGTTGGAACAGAGACTGAAAAAAGTGGGCCCAAAGCCAAAATTGAAGCTTAAACACACACTTTAAAGTGCACACAAAAATACATTAAGCACACACTTAAAATGCACATAAACTTAAACAATACATTCAAACACTTAAATATTTTAAAATGCACTTAGAAAAACACACTTAAAACACAAACATTTAAAAATACATGTAAAATGCTCATGTTTAAAAATATATAGACACACGCTTAAAAGCATACGCTTAAAAGGCATGCATACTTAAAACAGGCTTAAAATGCACACATGCATGCTTCATAAGAAAACCCACACTACTGAATTGTTCAAGTTGCATCTGGGTCACTGAGAAGTCTATCCACAAAGGACAATGTGAGGAAAAGGGTGGGCACAGCAGCTTTCACCCCTACACCAAGGGCTGGCTCTGCAATCATGGGAAGTCACTAGATGAACGGTGGGCTGTTTCCTCGCCTTAAGGATTAAACTTCTTGTCTTACCTAAAAAAATAAAAAAGAAACTCAGTGAACTATCACTGTGTGAAGAGAAAAAAAATACATTGGTTCATTCAATAAATATTTATTGCATATTTAGTACATGCCAGACAAGAGGCTCACATACACAGTATTCGGAAATAAAAAGAGTGTCCTACCTTCAAAAACAAAGAAAATACTACATCTTTCTAATAATACACCTTACAATTCTTAGAGAAATAAAAATTAAAAAGTACAGAAAATTACAAGAGCACTAGCAAGAATGGAAAATGAGAGGATGTGACACTAGCTAGAGTAAGAGCGAGTACCCCAGCAAAGAATGTTCATTTAAAAGATTCTGAGAAAATAAATAATAAAAAATAAATAAAAGATGCTGAGTAAGCTTGATGACTGACGTACATATGTAATTCCTGCACTCTGGAGGCAGAGGTACCGCCACAAGCTCAAGGCCAGCCTAGTCAACATAGTGATCAAACTGAGCTACAGAGGTTGGTCCCATTTTATAGAAAGGAAGGAGGGAAGGAGGAACCGGGATGGGGTGGCAGGGAGAGAAAGGAAAGTTGCTAATAGTTTTTTTTTTTCCCCGAAGAAACTATATATAGTGATCTCACCTCACAGATTGCTAAAGTAATGGAATAGTAATATAAAGGGAAGCCAGCCAACAATCTATAGCATACAGAATAATGATGCTCTTGACATGGAGTTTCAAGACCATGGCATGTCATCACACAGCAAGTCCTGGTTACCTGGAAAGGTGAGGAGTCACTACACATTGCTTTCTGGCCAAGACTCACACGTTGCAATTTTATATTCCAAAATTGACATTTGTTACTAAAAACAACTTCACCTATTTCAGCACCGACAGGTTATTTCTTCCACTTATCGAATGTATGCATTCCAAGTCTATCTCTAAGAAGAACCCTCTTTAATTTTCCAGTGTCCAAATTCTCAACTCAAAAGTACAAATGTCAGTCAAGAAAATGAACTTTAAGGCCAGGCATACTGAAGGTGGCAAGACTGCAGGTAAGGACAGGAAATGAAATTTGAAAGTGGTAACTTGTCAAGGTTTTCTTCAAATTACAAAGATCTCTGAGAAAAAACCTGACTCTGGACTTACACTGAATTTTAAGAATGCTTATTTTAGAAGGTATGGTGCTAGAAAGATGCCTGCTCAGAGTCTGTTGCAGGCCATGTGGGGCAGCTCACAATCACCTGTAACTCCAGTTCCAGGGGATCTCATGCCCTCGTCTGGACTCCACGTGCACTCAGACTCACACACTTATGATTAAAAATAACAATCTTAAATGTTGGTGTTCTCTCATTCTTTCCGTCCATCCCTCTCTTAAGCCACTCAAACATGTATGGAGTCCTCTCCACGATTTCCTTCCCATTTGTACCTCTGAGCTTTTTATTAAAATGAAAAAGGAATTCTATGGGAGATATCCTCTTGCCCAGGCCTCCCTAGCGCTGGGAATAAAGGGGTACACCACCACCGCCCAGCTGACATATCAGTATTTTAATAAAGGGAAAATGATCCTTAGCTAGCTGTGGGAGCGTACACCTCTAATAATAGCATTGAGAAGCTAAGATGGGAGGTTTACAAGGTCTGGGACAGCCTAGGCTATAAAATGAGACCCTGTCTCCAAGTAAAATACAAAATGAAAAATGAAAATCTGGCTCGATGTAGTGGAGCATTTTAGTGCCAGCCATTGGAAGGCTGAGGCACGTAATCCCTGTGAATTCAAGGCCAGCCTTGTCTACATAGCAAGTTCCAGGACAGCGACAAAGAAAGACCCTGTCTCAAAAACAAAAAGTGAAAAGTGTCCCTCGGACTATCTTGTTCTGTGCTAGACAGATAGTCCTCTTTATTCTAGACGTCAGCCCCTCCTGGGCCTGTTCTGAAAACTCAACCTGCTCCATGTGAAGACGTTTTCTGTCTTCCTAGGCTTCTCTCCTCCCAAGCTAGTTTCTTACTGTCCACATCTTCCGTTTTTACTTAACTCCCCCACTCTACAGTAGGCACAGGGCCATCTCATTGTTGCTATAATTATGAAGAAAAGGGCATAATGAAAAGAACACACATGGGAAACCTAAATTATTAAACCTTGCTCCTCAATTTAGTTTCTAAATTTTCCTATGAAAAGTTTACAGAAAGGTGACAAGCAGAAGAATCATCAAGTGGAAAATCCAAGATACAACCTCAGGCCCTAGGAGGCACTCCTCAGAAACTGAGGGAAAACAGCAGAGGCACTAGATTCTTGCCCCAAATTTACTTTTACCTTATTCTCACAATTAGAATAAAACGATAAAAAGAAGCCGGAAAGATGGCTCAGTGACTGAGAGGCTGTTACTCTTGCAGAGGACCTGACTGGGTTCAACCCCCAGCACTAACGTGGTGGTTCACAAGCGTCGGTAGCTCAGGTCCAGTTCCAGGGGATCTCTCTTCTGATCCCCAAAGACACCAGGCACACACACGGTGCCCAGATACACACACAAGCAAAACACATAAAAATATTTTAAATTACTAATTTTAAGTCCTATTTATCCACAAGAGTTGAGGCAGTTTATAAGAACAAAAGAAAAGCATAAAGTCAGAATTGGTAAAATATATTATATATTATGTATATTATATATGTAAAAAGTTAGAATATAGACAACCATTGAGTCCTACATAAATTATTAAAACAATTTTAGCTGAAATTTCTTACAGCATCAAAAATTGAGAATAATCAATTAACAATCTGAATTGCCTATAAGAAAATGGCTAATTGATTTCTCAAATGAAGTGAACTTGCTGAAATCGGTCTAAGATTCCTAATTTGAACAGTAATGTAGTATCTTCCTTCACTTAAAAAACATGAGACCTACCTTTAAAATTTAGGGGGAAAAATGGCTCAGGGGTCAAGAGAACTCAGCTCTTGCAGGGGACCTGCTTTTGGTTTCCAGCACCCACATAGTGGCTCACAGCCAGCTATTACTCCAGTTCCAGGGGATCCAATACCCTTTTCTTGCCTCCTCAGGCACTGCACACGTGTGTACACTTACACATGCAGGCAAAACACTAAAACACATAAACACATTCAACAAATTAGAAGAAAATGATTCATCTTCAATTACATTGCTTACAATAGTGAGAATGCACGTGGTAATAAATCAAAGGCAGATCAAACACAGTGTCACACTCAGTGCACTGCAGACACCAAAATGAGGTCCGAATACTCGAGTGCAGACTTGCAGGGGATGCTTAAGGCCTAGGTGAATTTTCTCAGGAAAAGATCCCAGGCACTCCTTCCTCTCCTATTTCTGTGTCTTGTACATATTTCTATTGTTACAGGGATATCACTGCATTTATAGATCTCTAAAACGTGAATTCCGTATCTTTAACCTCTTTGTAATCAAACCTTGAAACAGTACCTAAAAGCCAAAGTATATTTAATAGATATCCTCAAATAAATAATACTAAAGTGACAAAAAATTAGATCAGCAAGCCCAGGGCAGCACTGAGTGGTAAGCTATGATCTGTGGAAGGATGCAGTATGCAGGGCTGGGGAGCTCAGCTGATTGGACCGGGCTAGCACTGAAAGCATGGATGGGGGCTCACTGGATTCTCATTTTGATTCTCCAGAACCTACAGCTAAAATAACAATGAATAAATAATCAAGACTTGTAAACCAGGACTGGGCAGTAGAGACGAACAGTCCCTTGGGCTCACTAGTCACTCAGTCTCGCCTACTTGAGCTACAGATCCATGAGAAATCTTATCTCAGAAAACAAGGTGGTCAATGGTTAAGAGCTCATCTTGTTGCTCCTGCAGAGGACCCAGGTTTGAGTCTCAGCACCTAAATGGTGGCTGACAACTGTTTATAACTCTAGTCCCATAGGCTCTAACATGATGGTACACATGCATACATGCAGGCAAACACTCATACATATAAAATAAAACCAAATACAGGAACACATATAATACCAGCACTTAGGAAATAGAAGCAGGCAGATCTCTGTACTCTGTGAGTTCAAAGCCAACCTGGTATACACAGTGAATTCCAGAACAGTCAGGGAGACATAGAGAGACCCTGTCTCCAAAAAACATTTTTAATTAAAATTTAAAAAGAAAACAAAACATGATGGGTAGAGCCAGAGTAATAACACTGGCAACACCTGCACAAACGTACTTTACACACACGTAACAGAAAACATAGGAAATGTGTCTCAGAATACACCTTCTAGAACTGTTGATTTTCCACTGAAGTATCTAGTCTTTTTATAGTATTTCAAATGGTCAAGAATTGGCCAATCTCATAATGACAGGATGATCTACACTGACTACAAACAGTCTCATTAGCACACTGAAATAACATTTAAATGATCTGGGCTAGTGGGTATGTGTGTTCAGAACATTTTTTTATATAAAGAAAACTTGTCTGCAGTAGCTTACAGTGAACTGGCTTGATGAAAAGCAGTCTAAATTATTAAACACATTACTGCCCTACTTAGCAGCATGTGCTGAGGAAGCCTTTTATGATTAATTCTGAGGGTGACTGCAGAGACGAGTCCAGAAGCCTGGCCACCCTGACACCCTTCCTCCCTTTCTTACATGCCAACACTCTTCCTCACCCATGCTTAGCAGAGCTTGTTCTCTTCACTCGTGTCGAGTAAAAGCTTTCCTTGCTTCCTGCTTCCTGTACTGCTCACTGTTTGCCTTTGGCTATTTCTGTCACTGGTTTTTCTGAACTTCAACTTTTTACATTCTTTGCTCCAGGCTTCTGCACATAAACAGCACCAAGTCAAGGCATTATCATTTTACTGCTATCCTCACCCCCCATCCCTACTTTCACTTAACTGTAAAGTCACACAGCAGATCCCTTTCTGTGACTAGCTCCTATACCAGATCCTCACAAAGATCCAAAAGAGGAAGCGCTAAGAAAGTATAATAAGAAACTCAAGCCATTTACTATTAATGTATATGATATGGCAAAGTACATTCTTTTGGGCACTGAGGATTTACACCTAAAAGAAAGATGACATACGCTGTCACCTTTAGTTGATTTTATTCCTCCTATTACTACTTCATTTGGACTGTTGTCATTATAATCTTAGGAAAGCACTTAATAAAATCTTTAATTAAGCCTTAATTAAAAGCTTTAAGCCATTAGGTAATTAACCCCTACAAATGGTTTTAAGAGTGTCTATTCTCGTGGGCTTCAAAGTTCACCTTCTTTTCTGCTTATCTCTAAGGTAATAAACTTAAAAATACCCAAATTCTTTCAGTGTGGAATCTGGTTAAAAGAACCCACTGCTGATGAGGCTGGAGAAACGGCTCAGTGGCTAAGAGCACCTGCTGCTCTTGCAGAGGACCAGAATTTGATTACCAGCACCCACACAGGAACACACAATTGTCTATAACTCCAATTCCAAGAAATCCAAAACCTTCTTCCAACCTCTGCAGGCACTAGGCATGCACATGGTGCACACACATGTATTCAAAACACTCATACACATAATCAAAAAATATAAAATAATCCACCCAATAAAACTATATTACGAATTTACAAAACAGCTACAATTATACCCTAAGCCCTGCTGAGTAGTCTTGTGCATATTTTAACATCAAGTGCATGTATAAATGGAATCTGCATGTCTTCCTGATATGAAGTATATCTGCTGAGTATATATGAAGTATATGTGCTGAGTAGTCTTGTGCATATTTTAACATCAAGTGCATGTATAAATGGAATCTGCATGTCTTCCTGATATGAAGTATATCTGAGGTAGAGTGAAATAAAGGAAGATAAAAAAATCCCACTGGAGTGCACACTTCATCTCTCCGGTCTCATAGTGCGGAGTATTAGCTTCTCAGAGAGAGCAAACACTAACAACATTGCTCTCTTAGATTACCTATGAAGCACTGGCTATAAAAATGCATTTCAATAGCATTTTACCTATACTGATAGAAAAGGCTCACATTTACCAGAGTGTGCTAAAGAAATGTTAAAGATCTTAATGGGTTAATATTTACTCCTCTCTAGGACCACATGCATCAGATACGCCCATCATTCCCCCACTTTTTGGATGGGAAGTAAGCTAGAGAATGTACAATATTCACTCTAGAGGGGGCTCGAGCAGCAGCCAGCAGTCTGAGTCTACACCACTGTGCCTTCCACCAATACATGGGTGAGCGCAACCTACTCAGGTAAAACCTCACCTTCTCTCATGCTCTTCTTTCTTGCAGAGAAATTGAAAATATATTACGAAAATATATGATCACTACAAGATATATTGCCTTTACTTATTTTGTTTTAGGAACTAGAGTATTTCCCCATTACAAGTATTTAAAACTGGATACACTGGACATTTATACATGAAATACAATGCAAAAATAACATGTTTGAAAAGAACATAGCCAGACAGTTGGTATTGCATTGGAAGTATCTTAGGATAAAATAAGCTTTACATCTTCATTTAACAACACTGAAGAATGAGGTATTGAATGTTTTCGTCACAGACTTTTACTGCATGAAATAAACTGTATTCACAACTAGCATATTACAGGGGTATCACTGTAGCGATAAAAAGCACTGCAATTGAACAAAGTTACATTGCCATGAGAAACCAAATATCACAACTTTTAGGGTCCACAGTTCTATTTTTCCTTCAAATGTTATCATGGCATCTTTTATGTGATAGGTTATATTCAAGTTACGTCTTGTCTTTAGGTTGATTTACATTTCAGAAGTGCCTATAGGTAGATATATATTAAGCAAATGGCTAAAGAAAACAGGATAATTTAATAGAATTTAAGATGTAGCATGTGGTTTCTAAGATAGATTCAAATACAACATAACATACTTCATTTAGTTGTAAACAAAATGCAAAATCTGAAGTCATAAAAATATTTTATTGGTAATCATACATAAGTGAGTGGGGCTGCAAATACTTTTATTTCAAGATATTGATAAATGCATAAATTAAAGGCTATATCTGGAACTAGGGTACTATGGTCTTTATATGAATTGTTCTCTTATGAAAAGGCCAATTAAATTGATCTAAGATCAACTTCCCGGCTCTGTGCAATAGTCACCATGTTTATGTTAATTAGATTCACATGTCTATGACCGTGGATACGTTTGGAACAAGGAAACAGTGTTAAACTATCATTAAGTTAAAGCTTTTCCAAGTATGGCAAGTTCTTTTCTGTTTCTGCCAGATGCTTATACTTCTTTAACTTTAATGTCTTAGAGAATACAGGAAAAGCCAGTGTTCAATGACAACAGCACTAAACCTGAATTAGAAAGCTAAACGATCCATTTTTTTATTGTTTACAATTCTGCTAGTAAACATTACAGTAAATTGATGCTTTGAAAAATAAGCAAACTAAACAAACATAAACTGCAAAATGGATAAAACATAACTCAGAAACAATAATTTAGTAAGAACATGTCAAACACATTGGCAAAGGTTCATACAAATTCTTTATTTAATAACAACTTTCCTATTTAACCACACCAAGTACCAGCAGGTGCATTAAGAGGATAACCATTAAGAAAATCCTGTTGCAGCAATAGTTGATTAAGTTGATCTCTGACTTGCATACATATAACTATTTGTTTCACAATTCTCAAATAATACATATTTAGGCAGCTTGCACTATGTAATAAAAAATTTTAACTCATTACATGCCGATAGTAGAGAATTCAATAATTATGTGTTAGAATTCACTAAACTATAAGTGAAAATAGACTTACCAATAACACTGCATAATGAATAATTCAACCACATTTTCATGGCATTTAACACCAGAGACCAAAATGTTAAGTCTGGAAACATTTGGTAGCTTACACTGCAATAAAATCTAATAAATCCTGGCAAATTCATATTTCATGTAAAACTCAAATTATAGGTTATGCACGAATGTGTCTGTCATGAAAATGTGGTAGTTCTTGGCATAATCTGTATTTCCATGGGAGGACAGGCGTGACTAAGTGGAGCAAGAATGCTTAGTGAGACTCTCCATTCAGAGATGAGGCTTCTCCTCTAGGTGAGGAGGACCTGGACACGCCCCGCTCAGTGTTGTCTGAGCTGCAGCTGCTCTGGCTGTGCTGATCCCCAGCAGCAGCACTGGATGCTGGCGCTGACTTTGCTTTCTCCTTAAAGTCTGTAATAATGACTGTTAGATCTCCAACAGTGACTTCCAAATGCTGAGCACTACTCCGATCCACATTTTTTAATCTTGGTCTAAAAACAAAAAAACAAAACAAACAAACAAACAAAAAACTGATGAGTTTTTAAAGCAAGCTTTTACCAATATCACATTTCTGAGAACATACTAAATAGCCAAGCAAAGTTACAAAATAAGTGAATCTCTGTTTAAAGCAATTCATATATAGTAAACCACAAAGTATCACAAAATATTTCAACACATTGACACTGACCAAACAAAATCATTCATCAACTTTCAATGTGACAGATGACTGACAGCCCAGATATAATGGTTTAACCATGCTTTAACATCATACTGAAGTTTGCAGGCAGCTTAAGAATTCTATTTCTATAGATGTCGTAGGGCAACAAAAACACAACTGCACCAAAAGACAGCTGATAAAAGCTAAGACTGGGGACTGAAGAGATGCTCAGTGGTTAAGAGCATGGGCTATTCCTCAAGAAGACCCAGGTTTGATTCCTAGCATCCCCATGGCAGCTCACAATGTCCCTAACTCTAATCCAGGGGATATGACATACTCTTCTGACCTTTGCAGGCACCAGAAATACACAGTGCACAGACATACATGCAGGCATAGCATTCACACACATAAAACAATAAATAAATCTTTAAAATAACGAAATAAAAGTAAGGTTAAGCTAACCTCTCACTCCACTGCTGTACACGGACTGTTATGACAGGATCCACAACCATGATACTGGTCAAAAGTCATGCAAATACCACTCATGGTTTTGAATAAGTTTCCTGAATTTCAATTTCAAGTACCTCTTCTTTTTAATGAAAAAGAAGACAAAAATGTCTTCTAAATATCTACTAAAAGAGAAAGCCTCTTCACATTTAAGCTTATATTTTGACATTTCCTGATTCCCAACATAACTTTCACGCTCAGAAAATGTTTACGATATTTTATATCGAGATAAAATAGCTTACTTTCACTCTGCTTATAAGGATAGGATCAAAGTTTAAAAAGAATATTAAATGATTAATTTATTCTTTCAAAAATACATAAAACACTTTCTTACCTGGTTTTTTTATGACAGTTCTTTTTGCTAGTTGCTTCCTTCTCACTTTTTTCTTTTTCTATTTTATCTTTCTTCTCTTTCTTTGACTGGGTAGGGGGCACAAACTGCTGAGTAACCTGTTGTGCGACCAGCTGGGAGACAGGTCGAGGTTTCCTGTATGCAGTAAAGAGAAAGGCTTTTACTATAACTTAAAAATACACATTTTTATAAAATAATAGCATGTTATGAGGATATATTTTATGAAGATTTCAAGTATAAAGTTCCTCTTGTGTGAAATATAGATTTTCATTCCTTTTCAACAAAATAGAACAAACCATCATAACAGTTAAATTTTAAGTCCAAGATATATGGTCAAACCATAAGAATATAACTGTATATAAAGGAATGTGTGACATTATTTAAAATATATTGTCTGAAAAAATAAGAAGGCACACCTAATAATAAACATGAATTTTAGACATTTAACACAAAAGCTTATACTTTAATTTCTGTTGCCATCACGGCTGAGACTAAAGGACAGGGCCTCGCACATGCAACATGTACGCTAAGGCACCCCCAGCCCCAAGAAGGTGTTTCAGCCCATCCTTTCTCCTGAAAGACCAAGTCTCTATGGTAACATCAATTTGTTCCCTCTCTAGAATCCTGAATTCACTCACTGATTATGTATTTACTGTCAAACTCATTACTGAAATAAGACTCCTCTGTCTCTAGCTACAATCTCTCTATGCATTTCTGATGCTGGAATATGGCAATTCTGAGATTTTCTGACTTCCACATTTTAAAGGTACCTTCTAAAAACCTACTGCAGCACTTATTTCAGGGTACCTATCTGGCTTTTCCTTTGGATGCAAGAATGAGGAAGGATCCTATCACCCCAGATCAAGGACCCTTCTAACTGTGACAGAGCTTGGGCAACTGAGGCAAGATTAAGAAAAAACAATCACTTAAATTCCTAAAAAAGAAAATAAAGGAGCAAGACAAGGAATGGAGAAATATGGGCAAAACAAAAATATATTTAACACGTTTTATAAATGATGGTAACTTTATTGCCTAGAAAATACTATTCTAGAAAAGCATAAAACCCAAAAAAGCAACTTAGACTAGACAGTATTAATTAATATTACATAGCTGTGTATATGGAGGAGCAGAACGCAACACTTGAGAACACGAAACATTCTCCTGTGGCCTCAAAAAACAAACAAACAAAAAAAAAACCCCAAACACACATTTTCCTTCCTCGGTAGATCCTAGCCCACAGTGTGTGTGCATGTATGTGGGCAAAGTATAACATGTAGAAAGGAGAACAAGAAAGGGTCCACATAGGAGGGAGTGAGAAAGCAGTGAACACAAGGAGGAGCATCTGAGTCGTGAAAGAAGACATAAAGCTAATTGTTATTCTTGTTTCAACTCTTGTGCCTTTTTTTTGTTGTTGTTGGATGATAAGTGCATATAAATATGTGATGATACAGTGTAAAATCTAACGTGAAGCTTCACAGCTTCAGAATGGCTATTCTAACTGTACAGAAATTCATTTAGATGTTCAGACATTTGATCTACCTAATTTGGGCATGTACTTTTTAAAATATTATATATTATAATTTTTTATTCACAGCCTTATTTTAAATTTTTTATGCTTTAACTTTATTTTATGTGCATTGGTATGAAGGTGTCAGATCTCTTTCAGACAGTTGTGAGCTGCCATGTGGGTGCTGGGAATTGAACCCGGGTCCTCTGGAAGAGTAGTCAATGCTCTTAACCGCTGAGCCATCTCTCCAGCCCCCAGGTCATTTACTTTTTTATTTGTAAGTTCTTTCTTCTTTTTGTTTTGTGCTAGGATTTGCATTATATAGCCTGGGCTGTTGTGGAACTCACTATATAGACCAAGCAAGCCTCAAACTCAGAGATCCAAGTGCCTCTGCCTCCCAAGTGCTGGGATTAATATGCAAGTTTTTTTAAAGTGTCAATAAAAATTTATTTTTAATAAATCCTATCCTATATTGGACAGAGAATTATTTTAAATCTTCCATGTCTTCTTTAATTACAGCAGGACAAAAAAATAGGAAATGAGAAAATATTGCATAATCAAACATTAAAAGTTTGAAGGCTAGCAAGGTATATATAAGGAAGCATGAGTGTAAAACAAATTTCAGGAAATGGGTTGTGATCATTTAGAGCCTTCTTAGTGTAAAATACTGGAAACATACCAAAGATAGTCGTACACTAACTTTACAAATAGGTTTGACAGAAATCAGGGTTCAGTGTCTAGACTGAGTTCACATCAACAGTGCTTGAGGAGACGATTCCGTGAGTCGGGTACTGAGGAAACGGTTCCATGAGTCGGGTACTTGCTGTGTACCTGAGATCAGATCACCAGCACTCAGGTAAAAGATGGACATGCCTCCTCACAGTGCTGGTGACGAGGACAGATTTGGATGACAGCTAAGGCTTGCTGGCATCAGCCTAATTCCAGGGACTAAGGCAACGGTTGGGGGGATAAGAACTCTAGAGAACACTACACATTCCCGTGGCCTCCAAGGACAGGCCTGTGTGCACCTTCACATATATATACACATGCATACACCACACATGCAAAACAGTTACACATATGAAAGTGACTAGAACACACTTTCCAGTGTGTTTAATGGTTAGCTCTGTTAAGGGAAAGAATACAACAACAAGGTTAAGAGAGTAGTTCACATATTAAAGCAATGTCAGGATTTTCTGGAAGGCTTTTTGTCTTGCCAACTCCTACCTTTCTGAATTTCTGATTCAGTAACTTTAGGGTGGAGACCAAGAATTTGCATTTCTGACTATTTTTCAAGTAATGTTAACCTTCCTGGGGAGGCACAACATACATATCTACTCACCTAGACAGGGAACTCATGACAGACAAAGTACAGACAACAGACGCCATTGAAGTTCAATTTAGTGAACCAATGAGCTTTATTGGGGTTGTGTATGAGACTATAGGTGAGGGGTTACTTACAGGAGCAGAAATGACTCAAAGGCAACTGCATCACCAAACCCCACACCAGCATAGGTAGCAGTTCACAAAGCTAGGACCTGGAGCACAGTACACAGCTTGCAGGCAGCTCAACAGGTTAGAGTGTCCTTTCAAGATGCCTCAGTTGCTCTAAAACTCCACCAGGCAGCTGGACTGGTTTCTCCTTCCAGGCAGCTGATTCAGTCTCAGAGTCTTCTTTGCAGCTTTTCTCCTCTGAGTCAGCTCCGATGCTTGGCTTGTCTGAGACTTCACTGAAGCTCATTTCCACTTGTCCCTAGACTAGACTCTTAGCTTTTATAGCTTATTCTGGCAGGGAGGGGCCTAGTGAATCTAGTCAGTTTCAGGGATGTCCTAAAGTTCTTTTGTTTATCTTCCTGTTTAAGGAGCTTCCCTGTAGGATAGATGTTTCAATCTCAGAGAAAACAGATAAAGAGATCTTTCTGAAAAGACATGTGGCAAATCCTGGGACTGTTTGAGCAGAAAGTCCCAGATTGCTAAGAGCAGCAGTGGAATGAAGAATGCTATACTGATAGCACCCAAAAGAAAGTTAAGGAGTATTAGTCTTCAGAAACAGAGAGTCACTGGAAAACTCAAACTTGACCAAGACTGAAGATTTCAGTCTAAAGCAAAAAGGTTCTAGAAGACAAGAAAGTTGCTTGTTAGCTCCTTTAATAGACTAGGAAGAAAGGTATTCTTTTTAAAAATGCCATACAAAAATAAACTGAGAAAGAGAAAATAAATAAATAAATAGGTCTAATATAAAGAAGGAGCAATGGACATCTGGACATCAGACTCTCTGGAGAGAAAAATCAAGGGTATGTGGTAACTGATAAACTGTGCCCTCATTACTTCTAACCAAGAGATAATCCTTAATCAAGAAATAAAAATTCTTGACTGCATGTAGCCAATATTCCATGGTTTAATACAATGATACGACTATTAATGTCCCTGATGTGTGATTCCCCTCTGTATGCTGTAAATGTGTTTTATTACCATTTATTAATAAAGAAGCTGTTTCAGCCAATGGCTTAGCAGAGCAAAGCCAGGCAGGAAATCTGAATAGAGATATATAGAGATAGTAGGCAGAGTCAAGGAGACAACATGTAGTTGATGAAGAAGAAAGATCCCTGCCAGAACCTTACTGGTAGGCCACAGTCTCGTGGTGATACA
The DNA here is from genome assembly GCA_028555095.1 of Dicrostonyx torquatus. Classification (NCBI taxonomy): domain Eukaryota; kingdom Metazoa; phylum Chordata; class Mammalia; order Rodentia; family Cricetidae; genus Dicrostonyx; species Dicrostonyx torquatus. Next base: position 5,510,276 of record JAQHUG010000053.1, on the reverse strand, counting down.
TAGATTAATAGAAATGGGTTCATTTAAGATATAAGAGTTATCCAGGAATATGCTTGAGCCACTGACCAAACAGTGTTGAGATTAATATAGTTTCTGTGTGATTACTTGGGTCTGAGCGACTAGGAAATGAACGAGCAGTCTCCTTCTATTTGACCCTTCAGATTTTGATACTGAGACATAATCCCAAATATGACTAGGACCAGTATGTGAGGTGATTATTAGGTCCTGAGGACACAGCTCTGACAAAGGCTCCAGAGAGCAATTATAGCCCTTTCACAACCACATAGTCATCACACACAAAAAAAAGGTGTCTCATCAGACAGCCCTCACTGTCAGCACCTTAGCTTGTAATTCCCAAATGTCAAAGGTGGGAAAAGACAAATTTGTTATTCATAAGGCCTATTATTCATTATTCATAATATTATTTGTTTTTCATAATTACTACGGCATTTTTAAGAAATGGTATTTCATTATAGTAATAAAAAGATTTTTAAAAAGTGGAATCAGCCGCGCAGTGGTGGCGCACGCCTTTAATCCCAGAACTCGGGAGGCAGAGGCAGGTGGATCTGTGTGAGTTCAAGAACAGCTTGGTCTACAAGAGCTAGTTCCAGGACAGGCTCCAAAGCTGCAGAGAAACCCTATCTTGAAGAAAAAAAAAGTGGAATCAAAGACAAAACAAAAACAAAAAATAAAGACCAATTCTTAAATCTGGTAAGTTCTATGTACAAAGTTTAAGAAACACATTGCATGTTAGGAAAGAAGGTATAATGTTAACTTTATGTTCCCTCATCTATGCTAGAAACACTACCAGTAAAGGGAAGCATGGGTGTTAGCCACCACTGTCACCAAGAATAACTGCTGAGGGATGAATAATAATTTAGTTTCTTTACTGACACATAATAATGTACACATTACAGTGTGACATCTAAATAGCTAGATAAAATGCATATTATCAGATCAGTGTGTCCTGCATAGCATCTTATGATATATGTCCTTAAGAAGTGGGTACTGCCTCTAAGCTCACTGTACAGGTCCAACTTTGCTACACAAGGGTAAAGACACAGTGTGGAAGTAAGAGAAGAAGTATTTCTTTTTTTTTTAAAGTTATACCTAAATATAGAAAGAAAAAGCTGTGGCATGGTTGGAATATGTTTGATCAGGTTAATGTCTAATAAATAGTGAGTCATTTAAAACTAAGTTCTCTAAAATAGAAATGTAGGTAAGAAATTATTGCAGGGCATTATATATCTCTGGGACTAACTATTATATTATAGCTTTGTCACATTCATATACATGTAGTGTCATTAGTTTTGCTTCAAAATGTAGTAGAAATGAATATATAAAAATATTACTAAAATAAAAATAAAATGTAAGTCCTGATGCAGGGGAGATGGTTCAGTTCTTGCAGAGGACCCAGGTTGTTCCCAGCATGCTCATGGCAGTACAAAGCCACCTGTAATCCCAAGTTCCAGTGTTCTCTTCTGGGCTCCTCAGATACTACACATACAAACACACACGCACAGTATGCATATATACATACATGAA
>JAQHUG010000053.1:5491343-5502532 GCA_028555095.1 Dicrostonyx torquatus | reverse complement strand
TTATATTATATAAAATGTTATACATAACTAGACACTAACAGTCCAAAAATATATATAGTGATATTTTTAAAATAAGTGTTCTTGCTTGCAGACCATAAGGAAAGCATAAAATATAAAACATAGCCCATAAATGGAACTGTTGGAAAGGACTCAAAACACAACTGGACCCAATTTAAGGACAAAACAATCATTAGTGGATCTGTTTGCTAGATCCACCACACTCATTCTGAGGAACGCAGCATGTCAGGAGGATCACTTTTACTTAGCTCAGTGGTGAAGACATAAATGGCAAAGAGCAGAAGTTTAATGAATACTTACTGGAAATTTCTAGCTTCCCTTCTTGTCTTCATCATTTTACCTTAGTAATTTAAGCTTTTCTGATATAAGAAAAAAGTTTCCAGGACTACCAAGAAAACTATCTTGAATAAGAATTCATTTCTGGGAGCTAGGGATTTAGCTCAGTGTGAGACCACTTGCTTAGAGCCAAGTGCAAGACCCTGGGTTCCACCTTTAGCACAGCAGAGGGTATGAAGAATTCATTGTTAAGGTACTTGACATTAAACAGGACAAAGATGGAGTCATGTGACCCACAGGGTACCAAATGAGAACTGACTCCCAAAAGTGTTCTTTGACTTCCACATGCACGCATTCATGCTGCTTACGTATGCATGCACAAACACACACACACACACACACACAAATACACAATTAAATGTAAAAATTCATTCTTGACTGGTCTCTGGAAGTTCGACTTAGCTGTGGATCTAGTAGAAGAGAGGAAGAAGCAGTAATATGAGCAAAGGGGTCAAGACCATGATGGGGATACCCCAGAAACAGGTGACCTGAGCTAGTGGGAGCTCACTGATATGCAAACTGATAGTGGAGGAACCTGCATAGGACTACACTAGGCCCCCTGAATGTGGGAGGCAGTTGTGTGACTTGGGCAGTCTGTGGGACCACCACCAGTGGAACCAGGATTTATCCCTAGTGCTTGAACTGGCTTTTTGGAACCCATTCTTTGTGGAGGGATACCTTGCTCAACCTAGATATAGGGCATATGGCCTTGGTGGGTCAAAGTGATATGTCAGACTTCGTTGACTCCCCATGGCGAGACTTACCCTCTCTGAGGAGTAGATGGCAAATGAGGTGGGGGAAAGGTGAAGAGGGAGTGGGAACTGGGATATGTATGTAAAATGAGAAAAGTTTTTTTAAAAAAATTAATTAATTAATTTAAGAAATTCATTATCCTTTTTTCTATTGTTTTTTTTCCTGAACACTGAACCCAGGGCTTTGTACATGAGCTACACCCAGCCACTAATAAAATTGTTAACATTTCTGACTATAAAGCAGTTATCTCTCTCATTGTAACTCTCAAATTTCAACTTTTATTTGCCTAATTTGTTTATTTATTTTAGCAGTCCCCAGGACTGAACCTATAGCCTGTGTACCCATGCCAAACACTGGTCTCCCAAAATGCATTTCAGCTACCCTATTCTCAATTAACTATAATATTTTAGATTTTAATTTTACCACATAAATTATACATACTAAAATTGTCAAGCAAACCAAAAGCAAAGCACAACTTTCAGTCTTTATCATATTCGCTCTCTGTGAATTGAGACACTATAGGATCACAATTGTCTTTCACTATCCATGGTTAAGTTCAGGCAAAGCTCAAAATGTTACATGAAAAACTCCGGAAACATAGTATTTTGAGATCGTATTCTTATTGCTTTTATTTCACCATATAAAAACTCATCTATTTTATTATTACTATTAATCTTTTATTGTGCCTAATTATAAATTAAACTTTGTAAGAGTGGCACTCCCTCTCTGTGCACATACATGTGCATGTACACACACACATACACACACACACACACACACAAAATGAACAGTACAAAGAGAGTTTGGTACTAACTAGGTATCAGGCATCCAGTGGGAGAGAATCTTGGGATGTATCTTTTATGGACAGAGAGTATGGCTGCAGTTATCAACACTTTTATCATAACGACAAGACTCATATTCTTTTTTTTGTTTTTATTGATCTATATATTTTTCTCCACTTCCCTCCCTCCCCCTCCCCCGACTTCTACCCTCTCCCATGATCCCCACGCTCCCAAATTACTCAGATCTTGTCTTTATCTATTTCCCATGTAGATTAGAACCATGTATGTCCCTCTTAGGGTCCTCTTTATTGTCTATGTTCTCTGGGATTGTGATTTGCAGGCTGGTTTTCTTTGCTTTTAATGTCTAAAAACCACTTATGAGTGAGTACATATGATAATTGCCTTTCTGGGTTACCTCACTCAATATGATGTTTTCTAGATCCATTCATTTGCCCACAAATTTCAAGATGCCATTATTTTGTTCTGCTGTGTAGTACTCCATTGTGTTGAGGGGCATTTAGGTTGTTTCCAGGTTCTGGCTATGACAAAATACTGCTGCTATGTACATAGTTGAGCACATGTCCTTGAAGACTCAAATTCTTTTTTTTTAAGACATATTCATTTTACTTTATGTTTATGAATGCTTAAATTGTATTCATGAACATGGTTTAAGTACATGCCTGCTGGATTGCCTGGAAATGGGGTTATGGTTGGTTGTGAGCCACTATGTAGATACGGGGAATCGAACTTGATATTCTACAAACCTAACAAGTGCTCTTAAGCTATTTTTCCAGTCCCTGCCTCACATTTTTTTCTTTCTCCTACCTTCTCCAGTACATAGTGTACTTATCTCTGTGTCTTTAACTTCTCCCTTCAGGTAGACAAGTTCAAAGAGCAATTTCATATATGTCTGTAGCTTCAAACACCAATCAGCAACAAATATTACATAGTGGTTCTACATCCTCTTTTTCCGGCACTCTGGATGAATATATTTGTGTACCTGTCTACTGGATGCATCTTCTCAAACTCTACTAGTTCATAACCTGATATCATAATTGGACCTTACAATCTGCTATCCAGAAAAAAAATCTTCACCAGTCCCAAAAACTCTTGGGTGGTGGCATGGGGCTAGCAATTTTATACTACTTTTGTTCTGTGATCAACTGCAGTTTAAGGTAACGTGGAATCTATTATCAGTCAAATGATCACTACATCATCAAACAGGACCCTCTTCTGAGATGTTTGGCTTGTTTTTTTGTTTGTTTGCAGTGCAGGGGATTAAATTCAGGACCTTTGCCTGCCAGACAAGTGCTCTGCCACTGAGACATACCCCCAACACAAGTTATCTTTCTTGTAGGATAAAGCAACAAAAATAGGACATTGTTATCACTGAATTCTTTTTTTTAAAGATTCATTTATTTATTTATTATGTATACAATATTCTGTTTGTGTGTATGCCTGCAGGCCAGAAGAGGGCACCAGATCTCATTACAGATGGTTGTGAGTCACCATGTGGTTGCTAAGAATCGAACTCAGGACCTCTAGAAGGAAAGACAGTGCTCTTAACCACTGAGCCATCTCTCCAGCCCCATCACTGAATTCTTTAATTACTTGGTATGACATACATCCTCTTTCAGATTCCTCTCTTGTAATACTCTTCATATAAGCTACTAGTCAATCCTTAAAGGGTGTTTTATTTCGGTTTTGACAGCCTTTCCTATAGAAGTACTCGACAATAACAACTGCAACTTTATTCTATTCAGAATCATTCAGGAGACATGTCTAAACATATCTGAGGTTGTTTCCAAAGAGTTCTAACACAGATAGAGATCCCACCAATGGCCTGGGTTCCAGGCTGAATCAAAGCAAGCAGGATAGAAAGCACACTGTGCACCAGAATTCATCTCTCTTCTTGGCCATAGATGCAGTGACCAGACATCATGCTCCTACCATGACTAGAACCACACTGAACCACATTTCCTGCCTTCATGGACACCTTCCTTCAAAGTAACTATTTCCTTCCTCAAGTTACTTCCTCAAGAAGAGGAACCTACAAGAAGAAAAGCAACTAAGATTTTAGTGGACTTGGTTATAAAATGAAATGTTACACACTTAAACCTGTGTTACATTTTATAATTGTGACTATAAAAAACAAAACAGATGTGATGGCACCCACCTGTAACCCCAGCACAGCATGTGCTGAACTGAGCTACCGAGTGAGTCTGATATTCACCTAGTTTACACAGGGAGATGCTGCCTCAAGAGTGAGTTACCTTGTTAACTAAGTTCTACATTTGTGAAAAGACACCATGACCAAGGTGACTGTTATAAAAGAACATATTTAACTGGGGGCTTGCTTACAGTTCATAGGGTTAGCCCAACATCGTGGTTGTAAGCATGGCACTGGGACAGTAGTTGAGAGTTGCATCCTGGTGCAGAGGTGGCAGGATGGCACACACAGAGGCAAAGGAGGGAGAGAGAATGAGTTTGACATGAGGTTTTGAAGCCTCAAAGTTCACTCCCAGCGATACACCTCTTCCACCAAGAACACACCTACTCCATCAAGGTCAAACCCCCTAATCCTTCTCAAATAGTGCCACTCCTGGTGACTAAACATTCAACTATATGAGCCTACATGGGTCATTCTTATTCAAATCATCACATTAAAATAATTTTATGCATGCTCACAGATCATTTCATTTTCAAATTAATGGTACTAAATTGAGATTCAGACAGGCACTCAATAAACCCGAAGGATGAATGAAAGGATTAATTCTGAGTCTTCTGTCACTCCCTTTTCAAAGGAAAACTGTCCTCTCAAAACATGGTTATTTAACCCCATTATGTCATGATAAGAAAGAGTACTTGACATTTGTGTTATTTCCAGCTTATACTCTGCTGTAGGAAGGCTACTCAGTTTCACCTATTTTCACTATAGAGAAAACTACTCTCCGTCTCTTACTATAATTTGGTCTAATATGTCTATCATTCCAATATAATCAACTGTATGTATCCAACAAAAACCAAAACATATTACTTGGCTAGGCACGGTTTTGTATGGCTGAACTCCAGTATGTGGGAGGCAGAGGCAGGAGGATGTAGAATTAAATAACAGTCTGTCTTTAGCAAGACTGTCTTTAAAAAAGAAAGGCCCCTACAGTGGTCAGGGCAAATATTCATTAGGTTGCTCCCAGGCACCATCCCACTCAGAAGGATTCTTCATCTCTAACATAAACCTGGCATCTGTTGTTTGCCAAGGTGTCACTGGGGGATGGGGGAAGCTTAGAGGTTTTAAAAGACTCACGCCTTTCAAAATGTGCTCTCTCTGCCACAGAAATCTCTGCTGGAACCGACCTAAATGCCTCCTTACTGAAGGCACCATACAAGCTTCCGAAGGAGGGAAGCAACCAACAGTCCTACCCAGTTACAACACCTATGGCCCACAATGACCAGCATGGCATGATAACCCTAAATAACAGGGTCAAATAGTGGCATGCATATATTGGCAATAACCAAAAGCTCTCTACTTGGACTTACAAACCACTCAACAAGAGGTAGAATACCATACCTGGTACTAGAAACCTAATTAACGACTCTGTGATAGGGGGAAGTCTATAATCTCCAATCCCAGGAGATCCAATGCCTCCTTCTGGCTGCCATGGGCACCAGGCATTCAGGTGGTGCAAAGATATACATGTAGGCAATATATATAAGCACAGAACACACTCACAAACATACATATACATAATGTATGAGACCACAATAAAAAAAACCCTCAATTAGACATTACTCTTCATTTCTAGACCAATTTCAACCTAAATAGCAAGGATTATCTGAAAAGTTTGTGACTGTTATCAATTCAGAAACCTATAGTTTTAATTAGACAACTCAGAAAATACAGTGCAGAAATTAGGAAAAGAAATGTGCTAAATGAAGATATGATCTATAGTTCAAACTCATGAGCTGCTACAAGCCACAATATTGTACAGTAATTGCTCAAGCCATCTTTACACGAGTGACTTATCAGAACCAAGACATCTGCTAAAGGCTAAACCAAAAGGCAACACTTGTGAATAAGTGGCTGTCCTTTGCTGTAGATTTTTCACTGTAGCTAACTTCCTTTCTGTTACATATTTGTAAATTAATTCCCACAGTTCAAAACTGTTTAGTTGGCCAGGCCTTGTTCCTTTCTCCTAGGTAAGCGCAGAGATCTGCCTTCCTGAAATTATCTTTATCAGCAGGCATTTGGTCAGAGTTTAGGGTTCAGGCAAAGTGCATCTCATTTAAGATATTCACAGATCTCCAAGGACATAGAATTACTACCTGTCCAAGCTGCTGCTCTGTTTTTAATCCCACAACCAGAACGGCTGATAACAGAATAGGCCAGAACTAACAATTTAGAGGCCTAGATCCCTTCTTTGTTCCTACTGTTTAGAGCAGTAAGTCTAACTCCAAACCTAGGCCCACAGAAACACAGTGTCTGGTGTATGTGCTATCTGATCACGACTCATCAGTTTCTCCCTGATTGTTTTTTTTTGTAGGTTGCTTGGTTACCTGATTCTATGCTTGCTGGGAGAAAAGCAGCAGCAGATTGATTTAAACAATCTGTGCCCTATTCATAATTATTCATAATTTTACTGAAAATAAACCTTGTACCTACTACCCTGATGACTTAATTCCTCTTCTTAACTAACTTTTCCATTAAGGAGTTCACTGAACATGTACTAACCACTGCACACGCACAACTGAGATAAAGATGAGAGGAGGAGGGGAGAGGGGAGGGAGGGAGGGAGAAAGAGAGAGAGAGAAAGAGAACCCTTATCTGATTTCCTATGGGGCAAAAAAAAAAAAAATCCGGTCCTAAAACCTGCTAGGCCTGGAGAATTGCTGGTTTTAAGGGTATATATGACTGGGAATATTTGTAATGAGCAGGGCAAGGAAGAACAATGCAGAACTAAAAACAAGGTAGAACAAGAAAGAACAATGAGAAATGATGGATGGAAGAGAGAAGAATAAAGAACTATGGGTAGATGGAACCTGTTGTGAGGAGACTTCTTTACCCTCAGATCTTCAGCTCTCCTTTAGCTATTTGTGATGTCTTTAATTGAACCCTGAAAGGGAGTCCTAAAGGCTAAACCTTTTAAGGCTCTCTAAAATGAGCTCTACAAAGAACAGAATCGAAAGCAGCACTACTTCCACAGACCTAGTTTCCTGTAATATTATTTGACTTAAACACATTTTTTTTTACTTTACCAGAATGTGACATACTTGCATATCCAGTATGTTCCAAGGATACTAGAAGACCTGGGGTACAATAGTATAATGTCCAACAGTTTGACGCCGAAGTAAGACTGCCTGGAATTTCATTTATTGGTCTATTATCTATCAGTATGTGTGTGCATGCATGCAGATGGTGTTGGGAATCAAAGCCAAGACTCTGCACATCTTGGCAAGCACACTAGCACAGAGCAACTCCTTTATCTCCTTTCATGCTGAAGAGTAGCCAGTTGTAAGAAATGACCTAGCAATTTGAAGACCTTGGTTTAAACCAGAACACTAGGAAAAAGATCTAACTTCTCTTTTTGTATGTTTATTTATTTTTTATGTATACAGTATTCTCAGTATTCTGTCCAATGCAGAGTTCAATACAGAATGCTGGGAATTGAACTCAGGTCCTTTGGAAGAGCAGGCAGTGCTCTTAACCACTGAGCCATCTCTCCATACCCTAACTTCTCTTTTAAAAATGGCAACAAAGAGAAGTATAAATTTTATACATTATTCAACAGAAGACCAGACACCCTGACCTGGTAGGAAAGAACACAGAGAACGGGCTTAAACTCACTGGCAAGGAATAGGATACTGATAACACAGCCACTAAGACCAACAATTAATAAACAGGACCTCATGAAACTGAAAAGCTTCTATATGGCAAAGGACACCGTTATTCATACAATACAGTACTCTACAAGATTAGGAAATATCATTATAATTCTGAGAGAGAAGTACTTTCTAAAATATATAAATAACTAAAAAACTGAGTATCAAGAAAACAAGTAATTAAATTAAATTAGATTCAATTAAAAACAGGTTACAGAACTAAACAGAAAGTTCTCAAAAGATGAAACACAAGTGGCTGAGAGATGTTTAAAATAATGTTCAATATCCTTAGTCATCAGGGAAAAGGGAATTTCATCTTACCCCAGTCAAAATACCCAAGATCAAGAAAACAAATGGCAGCTCATGCTGGTAAGGATGGTAGGCTAAAGGTAACACACTCGTCCATTGCTTGTGGGAGTGCAAATTTGTACAGCCACTATGGAAAACAATGTAGATGCTCCTCAGGAAGATGGAAATCAATCTACCTATCTCAAGATTCAGCTACCTCACTCTTGGGCATATAAGCCCCAAGGACACTTCATTCTACTATAGATACTTGCTTAACCATGGTCACTGATGATCTTAGCTAGAAACTGGAAACAGCATAGATGTCCATAAACTGATGAGTGATAATAAAAACATGGAACATTTACACACTAGAACATTATTTAGCTGTTAAAAATGAAATTATGAGGTTGGAGATATGGATCAAAGGTTAAGAGCACTGGTTGCTCTTTCAGAGGTCCTGAGTTCAATTCCCAGCAACCATATGGGGGCTCACAACCATCTGTCATGAGATTCTGGTGCCCTCTACTGGCAATGCAGGCAGACATATAGGCAGAACACTGTCTACATAATAAATAAATCTTAAAAAAAAGAATACAGGGCTGGAGGGATGGCTCAGAGGTTAAGAGCATTGCCTGCTCTTCCAAAGGTCCTGAGTTCAATTCCCAGCAACCACATGGTGGCTCACAACCATCTGTAATGGGGTCTGGTGCCCTCTCTGGCCTGCTGGCATACACACAGACAGAATATTGTATACATAATAAATAAATAAATATTTTTTAAAAAAGAATACAAACGAGGCCATGGTGATGACACATGCCTTTAATTCCAGCACTGAGAATCAGGCAGATCTCTGAGATAGAGGCCAATCTGGTCTACACAGTGAGGCTATTTCAAAAACTATAAACATTTGCATAACAAATGCCTGAGCTCACATAAGGGATGGAAATTTTTAAAAAATAAAATTAAAAAGTGTTCAGGCAAATGGATAGAGCTAGGGAAAAAAAACATCCTGAGTGAGGTAACACGGGCCTCAAAAGACAAATATTGCATGGTTTCTCTTATATGTGGATGTTAGCTTTTAAACTTTTTGTATGTGTATTATAATCCAAATAACCACAGAAGTTAGTTAAACAGTAAGGAGCAGGGAGGAGAGGATTTTTTAAGAAAGAGGAAATAGCACAGTGTTATAGAGAGAAAAGAAAGAACTGGAATAGGAGGATTAAATAGAGAGGGGACTAAGAGAGCAGGATAAAGGAGAGAGTATGCGGAGGGACAACTAACACTAAAAACCTTTTGAAAACTGTGTATGTTCCTAAAATATATACATATATGAAAGGATCCTAAATGTAGCCATCATACAATGGTGGAAACAATGTCCCAACAAGACATCTTCTGCCACCAATAAAACCTCCAATGCCTAGGAATAGTTGGTCAACACAGAATGAACTCCAGGGTTTCTTTATTTTGTTGTGGAGAGGCATGTTAAGTTAAGGAAGGGGGAAACATCATGAAAATATACTGTATGAAAAATTTAAATAAAAATTATGTGCAGCTAAAAATATATACTTCATATGCTGTCTTACAACACACATTAACGAACATTAAAGAAACAATTGTTCTTGAATATTACCCTGGGTTTTCAGGCAATCGAGTCCATGAAAAGCTTCAGAGCAAATGTGTGCAAGCAGTACCAAAACTGACTGAGGATCCAAGACCCCCAAAAGTACTTAGTCTCCTTCTCTTTGAACAACATGGCAATGCTATCTTCCAAAGTCCTGGTTAGAAAAAACACAAGAGTGGTTTGTCTTCTCTACCTTTCTCTAACCTGGCTTCCCAGCTGCACAGTGGGTGTCAGGCAATTGCTGCTTTCATTTCTCTCACTTCATTCCCCTGGGGACCAGTCCCTCTAAAACAGTGAGCTCCCACCTGATGCCATTCCCACCATGTACACAACCCCCATCTTAAAACAGTTCAAACTGTCAAATTACTAAAGAGATGGCCGAGTGGGACTTGTAAGTCTGGGTCACTTTTGTCTTATTCATCTGAATCACTTGCTCTGGAGAGCCAGCTGCTACGTCTAAAGGGACTTACTTAGTAGCATTATGGAGATGCACACATGGCAAGGAATTAGGCAGTCCGGTCAACAAAGGCAGTGTGTGTGAGCCATCTTGGAAGGAGATGCCCCAGAGGTCAAGCCATTAGATGAATGCAGTCTCAGCATCTTTTTTCCTGGTTTCTTCCCCACCCCATCCTTCCTCCCCAGGATCTGACTAAACTGACTAACCTGGAACTAGTGATTGGTCTCTTACGAGATTGGGTTATAGGCATGGACCACCATAACTGACCTCAGCATACATTAACTATAACCTCAAAATAATTTAGAGCCTGAAAGAACAGTTAAAAACTAAGGCAAATTTATGATTAACCGAAAATGAGAAAATAAATGTTCTAAAGGAATTTGTTGCAAAAAGTAATTATAAATCTGTTTACTAAAAAGATCTGAATGAGTCAGGGGGCAGCATACATGCCTTTAATCCCAGCACTTGGAAGGCAAAGACAGGAGGATCTCTGTGAGTTCAAGGACAACATGGTCTACGAAGCAAGTTCCAGGACAGCCAGGGCTGTTACACAGAGGAACCCTGCCTAGAAAAACAAAATAAAACAAATCAATAAAAAAGTAATACTTCCTAATGTAGGAGAGGGAACACAACAGAAACAAAAAGCACTGACTGCTCTCCAAGGGACCTGGGATCCAACCTCAGCACCCACACGGCAGCTAACAACTGTCTGTAACTTCAAGATCTGACACTCTCACACAGACTTACCTGCAGGCAAAATATCAATGCATATAAAATAAAAATAAATAAATTTTTAAAAAGAAAGAGCAATGGGAACACAGCTCATCAGCGCTCTGAGAACCAACTACGTTGTGGACGTTTGAGCTGTGGACGTTGGCAGAGAAACCAATGGCATTCAAAAACATTTCAGGATTCTATGTTTCTAAATCATTTAATTTTTAATTCTGTCTTACTGTTTTATAAGTATTTACATTCTTTATTACATTTACTTGTATTTATGTTTGTGCACGTGCCACAGTGCCCGTGAAGGTCATAGGACAACTTATGGGAGAAAGTT
>JAQHUG010000053.1:5476015-5489903 GCA_028555095.1 Dicrostonyx torquatus | reverse complement strand
GCAAAGCTTTGGACTTTGTAAGATTTATTTTTATTTACATGTATTTGGGTGTATATCTGTGTATGCCCAGTTCAAGCAAGTCTGAGCTTCTCTTTCCAAAGCCAGTGAGGAACCACCAGGGCTTTTGTCAAGTTAAGCTACTTTGACATTGGATGATGAAAAGGAAGTTGTGGTTTTAAGCAAATTTCTTGTTTCCTATCTATAGTCTTCTGCTAAACAAAAATTATTTTAGCACAGAGCACTAAAGTATGTTTGGTTTAAGCTAACAAATGCATAAATATGGAACAGCAATAAATTAACCAACCAGCGGACATAAGTAACTTGAGACCTTTGACAGATTCAAAGTATATTAGACTACCCAGATATATTAGGAAACTGGAGATAAATTGAAATTTGAAACTTCACTATCTTACACAGGGCAGCTATCACCACGTACAGATGCAAGGGGAACATATAAGGATATTTTTACATGTAAGGACTATACACTTGATAGTACATTATCTAATTACATACAGTGTGCTTTTACTAACAATCAGAAGTTAAATGTAACTGAAAGCAAATGTATAGATAATTTAAAAAGAGGTAACAAAGCTGTCAGGAGAAACAAGACTAGTGGGAGAGACAAAATGAAAAGGGGAAGGGAAAGAAGAGAATGGTAGAACAGGAAGAAGAATATACTTCAAATCCATTTTGTATCTGCAAGGTTGACCTGATATAACTCTATAAATGAATTTTCTAGTTAATATAGAATATTTCAGTTATAGATAAATGAAGCATTTAGATAAAACTGATTGTCTATTCAACTAAATATCTCATTGCTTCACTGCCTTAATTACATAATGCTATTAATTTTAAGGATACCTTAAGGCAATCTTCCTAACGCTGCAACCCTTTAATACCAGTTTCTCACGCTGTGGTGACCCCCAACCATAAAATAATTTTATTGCTACTTCATAACTATAATTTTGTTATGAATTGTAAATATTCAATATGTGAACCGAAAGGGGTGGTGACCCACAGGTTGAGAACCACACTACCTTAAGTGAGACATGCAACAGATTATATGAAGTTTTCTACCTTTATTTATGCACTGACTTTTAAATTTTGTTGTGTGTGAAGAAATCTATTATGATCACTTTCCAAGTCTCAATCAACTCCAGGTCTGCCAAATTCTAAAGCTCGTCCTTCTACATCTATAATGCTGTGGGTTTCTGATGACTCACAACCACTGTTTGGAACTTCACACAAGTCTCTCTGGACTCATGAAGATGCTCTGGGCCATCTGCCCAGACTTAAAATAGCACTTTCAGAAGGCTGTGTCATTCCAGCTGATGGTCCTACTGTCGCCTGCCTTGTCAGTCACCACTTCTCAGTATATCTGTCTCTGGCAACTTTAGTCACCCATCAACAACTTGAATCCTTCAAGCTACTTATAACTTAATGTCTACCATAATCTGGAAGAACTAATGGGTTGGGATATACATGCTCAGTGAGTAAAGTGCTTGCCATAAAAACAAAAGGACAATTTGTATACCCAGAACCCACACAGAAGCCAGACAGGTGTGACAGGTGCCTGCAATCCCAGGACTTGGGAGGGAGAGAATGGGGATGCCCAGGACAAGCTGGATGGCAAAATTAGTCAAAGTCAGAGAAAGCTCCAGGTTCAGAGAGGGATTCTGCCCCCTCCCCCAAAAGTAGAGAACAAAAAGGAAAACAATAACAACTTCAATAATAACCTCCATGCACATGTATACACATTTCCATGCACAACCACACATGTATAACTTTGACATACAAATACATATACATACATATAAGCATATTATATGTATGTGTGTATATATATATATATACACACACACAAACACACACACACACACACATATATATATATGAAAGAACAAGCAAAAAAAAAAAGGAAAAGTGCCAAAAATAAAAAAGATCTCACCACAACTGTGCCAGGTTGGTTTTATTATTTGTTTGTATGCTTGGTTTTTTTGTTTTGGTTTGGTTTTTTTGGTCTTTCAAGGCAGGATAGCCCTGGCCATTCTGAAACTTGCTCTGTAGACCAATTTTGCTATCACATCATTAAGTTGGCCTCAAATTCACAGACATCCTCCTGTTTCTGCCTCCCAAATGCCGGCAGTGCCTGTTATCTTATGAAGCAATTCTTGTATGCTAGTGCGATAAACTGTGACAGGGAAAACTGGATAGCAAAGGACAGTGGCTTTTAAAGTTGCCTGGAGCTTTCTGATTGGGGGAAGGAAAGGAAGGTACAGTGTTCAAGAAGCTCCCTAGCCCCTTATGACCACAACAGCTGTGTCTTGGCTCCCCTATTAGACTAACTGAAGAGGATGTATGACACCACCAGATGGGAGTTACCGTACTGAGTATAACTTCAACAAGGCAAGTTATTCTTAAACACGAGTTACTGAATGTCCCACCAGAACCCTGGACGTTATATCAAAGTGTCAGACCTTCTTCTCTATCACACTTCCTTAGTTTCTGCGACTTCAGCATATTCATCATAGTTAAAGTAATAGGATAAGAGCATTTCCTTCATTTAATCTCTATTATATGCCCATGAATACATTCTTGACTGTATTGTGTGGTTTTAATTTTGTTAACACATTATTAAGCTGGCTTTCCTCCCCCGAATCAATGTCCAACTTAACTAAATCATTTCAAAACCTGTAATCTTTACTTACTAACATACAAATTGTATCTAAAATATATTGCTTTATGCTGGCAGTCCTAGAATATTCTGCTTAGACACAGCACAGCTTAAATGTTCTATGTGTACTGTGTCTGCTCTATTGCTGTTATTTCTGTGGCACTAATATTTATTGAGTTCTTTCTGGATCCCAGGCATATTCTAAGTAGTATATTCATATTAACTTGTTTAGTCTCCAAGGCAACTTTAACATAGGATATTAAACTTTAGAAAAACAATAGGAAATTTCAACTTTGTCTTTCATCCCAGTCAGCTTATTTACCAGATATTGCTGTGAAAAAAAAATTAACTTTGTGGATTTCACATCATGCGCCCAGATCCCACTCATCTCCCTGTTCCCTTGATTCTGCCCTCTGTCCTTGCAACCTCCCACACACAAAAAATAAATAAAAGTAAAAACAAACAACAATCTTGGAAGCTGTAGTTAGCCCAGTGAATCACAAAGTATACTCTTTAGTCCATACATCTTTATTTGTAAGTGTCCATTTAAATGAGTCATCGGTCTGGTTCGAGGCCTCTGGCTTTTGCTATACGATCAATACTGGACCTTCACTCGGTCTCCTCTTGGGTATCCTGCTGTTGTCCTGTATCATGGAGATTCTGTGGCTTTGGATATGCAGGTTTGGCCTCTTCACATGCTCCAGCGGTTCACAGATGAGGTGTGTTACCTTGTAGTTCTGGTTCTGGGCCTGAGTGGTAGCTGGGTTGGTTAGCCTGTCAGCTTCCCTCGTTATCACCACCTGGGTGAGCTCTCTAACACTGCCCCAGCTAGCTCACCCAATGCAGCAGACAGCAAGGAACAGAGCCAGTTCTCCAGCTCGCACACACTCATGTCCAGCTCACATGTACTCTCACCCCCAGGGCCAGGCAAGGTACAGGATCAGTTCTCCCACTCTCCTGAACCTGGAAACCAGCATTTCTGCCCTGCAATATGGGGTGATACTGTCCTTCACCCATGCCACTGCAAGACAGGCTGTGGGGCTACCTCTCCCACTCTCAAATGTTCAGGACCAGCTCACTCAATCCCCCACCAGCAGGGACAGCTCTAAGTTCTGAAAAAATTGTAGAGAGGTTGCTCACAAAACTATCTGGCCTAACAGGTTGAGGGTTTCAATCTTTTGTAGGGTAATTTTGATTAATGCATATTTACACACACACACATTCTCCTTGCCTCTCGTCCTTCTGGGAGACAGAGTATTCTTATACGACTCAGGCAGGCCTTGAATTCACAATCTTTCCTAACCCAGCCTCCTGAGTACTGGGATTTAGATATGTACCATCACATTGAACTTATATTTTCTAATTTACTAGCTATGCCAACTATTCCATGATAAACATTATTAGCATCATCCACATTGATGCTACTTTCTTTTTGTAGCCCTGATTCTGCTTATAGCACCTTCAAACTATAGCTAAGAAAACTTGTCTGGTCTTATGTGTACACAAGTAGGTGTGTACATGTGCATATGTGTATTGGGTGCATGTGTGTGCACGTGGAGGATAGAGGGCAATCTAGGTGTTGCTCCTCAGAAGCTGCAAACCTCGACTTTCAGATATAGGCAACCTGGAACTCACCAGTTAGGCTAGACTGGCTGGCCAGCAAGTCCTAGAGCAGTGGTTCTCAATGTGAAGGTCACAACCTCTTGGGGTCAAATGACCCTTTCACAGGGGCCACCTAATACCATTGGAAAACAGATTTTACACTACGACTCGTAACAGCAACAAGATTAGTTATGAAGCAGCAATGAAAATAACTTTATGATTGGGGTCACCACAACATGAGGAACATAAAGGCTCACAACATTAGGAAGGTGGGAAAACCACAGCCCTAGAGATTTAGTCGTCTGTCTCTCTATATTGGGAATCCAAGTATGCACTACATGCCTGTTTTTTATGTGATGCTAGCAACTGAACTCAGGCCCTCCTATTTTTTTTTTATTTTGGTTTTTCGAGACAGGGTTTCTCTGTGTAGCCCTGAACTCACTTTGTAGACCAGGGTGACCTTGAACTCAGAGATCTGCCTGCCTCTGCCTCCTGAGTGCTGGGATTAAAGGTGTGTACCACCACTGCTTGGCTTATAGTCCTCATATTATTGTGGCAAGCACTTTACTGACTGAGCCACCTCCCCAGCACCACATAATGTTTTTCTAGTGAAAGAAAAGGCTTTAGCATTACTTAACTACATTTTCATTACTTTTTCTATATCTTCTTAGGTTTCTCTTGTCATTCTATACCTTGTAAGTTACTTACATATTTAATTTTATTGGATTTTTTTAGACACTGCACAGATGCCAGTCTACAGCAGATTATTGAACTAAGATTTTCTTAGGGTTTCTTGTTTTGTCTGAGCTTATATTTTCTAATTTACTAGCTATGCAACTGTCCCCTAAGAAACATGGTCTGCTAGGTAGCAGACAACGACCTTGGACTTACAATCCTCCTGTGTTTTGGAATTGTACTCACATACCACACCTAGTTTCCATGATGCTGGAGATCTAAACCAGAACTGTACAACCCAGGCAAGCTTTCTACCAGCTTAACTACTTCCCCATCCTAGGAACATGTTCTTATATTTCTTCTTTAAATTTTTTAAAAACATTTTTATTCTTACTGTGTGGCGGGAGGAGTGTGTGCACATCGTGTGTATGCTTAAGTACAGATGTGCATGGGCTGTTTGTGTGTGGAGGTCAGAGAACAACTCCGAGTAGGTTCTTCCTTTCCACAGTGGGATCATCCAGGGACCAAATTCAGGTGGGTCAGGCCTGTGCAGCAAGCACCTTTACCCACTGAATCATCTTATGGACCCACATTTCTTAATTCCAGAAACAGATTTCAGTTTTAAGGTTTGCTTTTTAGCTCTTGCACTTGTTATTAACTGAAAATCTCATCGTAGAGTATATAGTTTATAACATACCAACTTAAAAACTGTTTCAGAGCTCAAGACACAGATCAACTAGTAGCACACCAACCTGTGTTCCATCCCATGTGAAAGCGCCAGGCATAGTGAAACACTCTCATAATCTCAGTACTGGGTGTCAGACACTGGGGAATCTCCAGGGCTTGTTCGACAGTTATCTTAGCCTATCTAGGATACCAAGAGTAGGTAGACAATGCCCAAGGAATGAGATACCTAAGGTTGTCCTCTTACAGATACATGCATGGGAACAAGCGTGTGTGCGCACACACACACGCAAATGTTTTATAGCTTTCTTTCAAATGACAATGTGTTGTCCATATCCGAAAATATTCTATAGAAAACTGAAATGACATCACATTTCCTCTTTACTGCAACATACTATATTGTGGAATATTTAACTAACTATGCAAAGATGTGTTATATTTATGCTGTGGAATAGTACTTTAACTGTGTAAAGGTATGTTACATTTGTTTATGCTATATTTGTTTAATGATGTAAGGATGTCTTTTTAATTATGTTAAGATATGTGGCATTTGTTTCAACTTGCCTGCCTAAGGCACTTCTTTGCTTTAATAAAAAGCTGAACGGACAAGAGTTAGGCAGGAGAGGGATAGACAGGGCTAGCAGGCAGACAGAATAAATAGGAGAAATCTAGGCTCAAGTAGAAGAAAGAATGAGAGAAAAGAAGAAAGAGAATGAGCAAGGCACCGGGGCCCGAAGCCAGGCAGACATTACAGAGGCAGCCAGAAAGTAAGATATACAGAAAGAAAAGATAAAAAGCCCTGAAGCAAAAGGTGGACAAACATTAACAGGTTAAGTTAAAGGGGCTAGCCAGAAACAATGAGTCTAAGCTAGGCTGAGCATTCAAAACTAATAGTAAGTCTCTGTGTCATGATTTGGAAACTGGTTGGTGGCATACATGCAGACAGAACACTGTATACATAATAAATAAATATTAAAAAAAAGAAAAAAGAAAACTTAAAAAAGAGACAGCTCTTTCCATCAGACACACAAAGAACTTACAATTTTATTCAAATGAGAATAAGAAACTAAGAGGATTTAACCATGAAAATAACTGGATGTGATAGTATTAAAATAAAAATTACCTGGCTCCAAACTGGAGACAGACAGGGAGAGGAGCAGAGTAAGATCAGAGAAATCGCTGGGGATGCTCACCACTTATCCTGTGATGTTAACAGCAGAGGGAGTTAACAATAAATAAAATATCCAGAGAGTGGGAGGGCATGGGTTTGGGAATCTATGTGGAATTGTGAACATGTAAGTGTGAGAGAGTTACACGTAGAATCCTAAATAAAGGTCCAGCAGCTCACAGGCAAACAACTATTCATGCCTTGCTTGTCACAAATACTATTTTACAGTCAGGCTTTAAGTAAGTGTACTGGCTAACCAGCAAGACCTTCTAACAAGCATTAGCTCAACAGCATGCAAAGCAGTGCTTTTAACAGACGAGGTTTGGGCCTTCACAGTTTACTGTGAAAAGCACAAAAAATACACAAGCAATTAAATATAGGCTCTTAGGGCTGGAGAGATGTCTCCGTAGCTAAGAACACATACTCTTCTTCCTGAGGACCTGAGTTTGAGCCCCAGCACCCACATTAGGCGACTTATAACCTTAGCTCCAGGGCAATCGGACACCCTGACTTCTGTGGGCACTTGCATTGATGTGCATATACTCCCCCCCCACACACAAACGGATATACACATAATTAAAATAATGAAAATAAATCTTAAAAAATAAAATATGTGGTCTTAAGTCCTACTATAAGTGAAATCAAAAATGAAAGAACTCAGGCACAGAATAACAACTTGTAACTAGATACAAAGTTCTAAGTAATGAGGAAGAATAACTAGGCAAGCAGAGGTTTGATCCATGAATACAGATACTCTGAAGAAATTATCTTAGCTAGTAATATGTAATTAAACAAAGTGTAGGTTACTGACAAACTTTACTGTCTTGTGAATGAAACTGTACCATTACATGTAGCTTTCATTTAAAGAAACATATACAAAGCAATGCCAGGTGCTAAAATGAGAAGTCTCTAAAGCCTGGCAAAAGAAGCGAAAGGTGAATGGGCACTAAAGCCAGAGTGACACCTGTGTGTGTGTTAGAATTAGCCCCCAAGCATGGAGGGAAAGGCACAAGAGCCCCCTACCTCTAACTAAGCAGCTCTTGCTCTTGGCATCTGACGGCTGGTAGGAGAAGGAGAGTCAGTTTGCATGAGGTCCCTGCCAAGCTGCCCACACTCCAACAGATAGCCCCATATTGGGTTATCAGATAGAAAAAAAGAGAGGATATGAAGGAGGAGTTGGAGGAGAGAGGAGGCAGTGACAATGGTCATAATACACTGTAGGCATATATGAAATACTCAAAGAATAAACTTTGCAAAATGCACTGACCACATTCCAGTATTATGTTACATTCAAAGAACTTTCCAATTAACTTTCCGATGGAAAGGACAGAGGAAAATAGGTATGAATCCAAAGGCCAATGGGACAGAAGTATTTACCATCACCTGAACTTGAATACGTCGCAAACCACTTAGGAATGTAACCTATGGACAGTTTACCATAGCTGGTCCATTAATGTCATATTCTTTCCTGTTCAGGGTAGGAATTAAGCTATAAATTCTTGATAAAGTAAAACCTTAAAATCCCTATGCTCTAGTAATATGAACATTTCGCTGCCTCTCAGGAGCAAGATTAATGCTTGTGGCGTTTATCTTTTACTATTTTTAATGGGATCTTTTAAAATTAAAAATTTGGGACATATCCATATTTATTACTGCTCTGAATGAGAACAAGGGCTTCTATAGATTTTTAATTTGTCATAAAGGTAACTTTTTAATTAGAATTTACAATTCTCTAAAAATAAACTAATAATAATAACAACAATAATAGAGCTGGGGAGATGGTGCAGTCAGTAAAGTGGCAGCCATGTAAGCAGGAGGACCTACTGTAAAAAGCCTGGAGCAGAAGTGTACACTAGTAACCCAGCACCTAGAATGTGGACAGAGAACCCTGGCTCTTGTGGGCCAGCTAGCTGAATAAGCTGGTTCAGTGAGATCCTTAAAAAGCCAAGGTGGAGAGTGATAGAGGAAGGCACTCAATGTGCACTGCTGGCTTCCTGCACACACTAAGGCACAGTAACAAAAGGAATAAGCACTATGTACACATGGAACAGAGCTGCCAAGTTTAACTAATCTACCTAACTACATCTACCTAGTATCACTCTATGCTTTATCTGAGAACTTCTCAATTCAAAGTTAAAAGTTATACGTCACAAAATGAGATAAACAGTATTCACTAGGGTTTATTCAATTTACCCTCCCCCCAGCTTTTAACTTTTAGGTAACTTTTGTTCTTTTGAGGATTTCACATCTTTTAGCTCTCATTTACCACCCATAGGTCTTTAATGCCAGCACCTGGAGGTAGAGGCAGGCAGTTGATGTGGGATTCCCCTCTGATGTATGTATTGATTAATGAAAAAAAAAACTTCTTTAGGCCTATAGCAGGGCAGAACAGAGCTAGGCAGGGAAAACTAAATTGAATGCTGGGAGAAAGACGGCAGAGTTAAGGAGAAGACATATAGCCCTGCCAGACACAGATGCAGAAACCTTGCTGGTAAGCCATAGCCACATGGCAATGATACACAGGTGAATAGAAATGGGCTAAATTAAGATGTAAGAGTTAGCCAATAAGAAGCTAGGGCTAATATGCCAAGCAGTGATTTAATTAATACAGTTTCTGAGTGGTCATTTCGAGGTCTGGGCAGTCAGGAGTGAACAATCAGCCTCTTATAACAGGCAGTGAGTTCAAGGCCACCCTGGTCTACCAAGCAAGTTCCAGCCAGGACTGTTATACAGAAAAAAACCCTGCTTGAAAAAACAAAACAAACAAAAAAATACACTCTCCTATCTATAAGAACAGGAAATAATAGCATTCTTTTTATAAGACACAATGATAAATTTAAAAAGCATTTCTCTCTCATACTATTAACCTTAATATCATCTAGAAATAATTCATGGTTCACTTGACAACTTGAAAAGAATGTGGCCTTTAGAAACCAATTTCACATCCGGGCGGTGATGGGGCATGCCTTTAATTCCAGCACTTGGAAGGGAAGGCAGAGGCAGGTGGATCTCTGTGCTTCAAGGCCAGTGTGGTCTATAGAGTGAGTTCTAGGACTGGCTCCAAAGCTGGAAAGAAACCCTGTCTAAGAAAGAATGAAAGAAAGAAGGAAGGAAGGAAGGAAGGAAGGAAGGAAGGAAGGAAGGAAGGAAGGAAGGAAGGAAAAATTAATTTCACTATCAAAATATAGAATATAGGCAGTTTTACAAGATAGCACTGATTCAAAGGCAGTGGACTCTTAACAAAGGAACAATTCCACTATCCCAAAATTGTCTAATAATTTTTAAAAATGAATCCAGCTGGATGTGGTGACAAATTCTTTTAATACCAGCACCTGGAAGGAAGAGGCAGGCAGATTTCTGTAAGTTTAAGACCAGTCTGATCTACACAGTGAGTTCCAGGACAGTCAGAACTACGTAGGGAGGACCTTTTCTCAAAAAATGAGAGATAGATAGATAGACAGACAGACAGATTCAACTCAGAAAAAGTGAAAATGAATTTTTGGGTTTTTTGTTTTTGTTTTTTCGAGACAGGGTTTCTCTATAGCTTTGGAGGCTGTCCTGGAACTAGCTCTTGTAGACCAGGCCGGTCTCAAACTCATAAAGATCTGCCTGCCTCTGTCTCCCAAGTGCTGGGATTAAAGGCATGAGTCACCACCACCGGGCAGAAATGAATTTCTGAGAACCAGAAATTCTTATAGACTAAAATATTACGTGTCAGTGTTTTGGCACAAAACAATTCAGGAATTCATATAAAACTCAGTAAAACTACCTTAGTCTCAGTCACCAAAAGAAGGGAACCAACAGAAAATGTCCCAAAAGGCTTAAAGAGAACTTTGGCTAAGAAGTGCTCGTTAATTTCAGGGTGAAGTATGAAACTGTACCAGTTTTCATTCAAACATCTAAGACTCTAGTAGGCACAGAAACCATGCTGCAGCCAGTGATGTTAGCATACATTTGTAATCAGTGCACTCAAGATGATGAAACAAGAGGATCCCATATTAGAGGTTAGTTTAGACTGCACCCAGAGTTTGATGCAAGTCTGGACTGCATAGTGAGACTATATCTTTTTTTTTAAATATTTATTTATTTATTATGTATACAATATTCTGTATGTGTGTATGTCTGCAGGCCAGAAGAGGGCCCTAGAACTCATTAGAGATGGTTGTGAGCCACCATGTGGTTGCTGGGAATTGAACTCAGGACCTTTGGAAGAGCAGGCAATGCTCTTAACCACTGAGCCATCTCTCCAGCCCCCGTGAGACTATATCTTACATATTAAAAATATACAATAGTTTTTGGAGATACAATGACAAATAAAATACAATCTCTGGTCACTACAAAATTTATTCTTGTTGTGTTTTACAAGACTGGGAAGTGAAATCACCGTTGATATGTTATTGCCTGTTTCCCAAACCTCAAATTATGACATTGACTACTATTCTACAGAGAATGAGTGAGTTACTGCTATAGTCTATATTTGGATCAAAATGCAGAGAAACAGGAAGGAAAAAGGTAGATCTACATCTGGAAAAGGAAGTGAATTTCTTGCCTCACCTTCCTCTCTGTAAAACTCTGAAGAATTTATTAAAGAGAGGCTGAACCAACTCAGCTCTTTTCTGAAGCTTCAAGTGCCTGCCTGCTGCTGTCTTCAAAACTAGGCTAATCTACAACGATACACCAGGGTGTTGCTTTATTTTTCTACCATAGACGAATATGGAAGATAAATAAAAATTAGAACTAAGAAGTGCAATCCTTGTAGTGTTTCTTTTTCAAAAATAAACTATAAATTTTTAGAGGGGAAAACATGTTGTCTACAAAGCTAGTTTCCCTTTCAGTCCTACTGCCAGATCTCCCTCCACTTCTCAAACCCATCCGTAAGTGTTCATTATAAGTTTGCTGTGGTAGATGACACCAGTATATTCTTCATTCTGCAACTCCCTTTTCTTTGCATTCATAACCTTCTCCATATGCTAAGCACTGAAAGCACAGGGCAGAGTGAACCCTGGGGTCAGACAACTGAGATTTAAGTATCAGTTCTGAATCTCATCTCTGCTGTCTGCCTGTTATAAGAATGAGTGTGTAAATGTTGTAGTTGGGATATGGCTTAAGAGTGTCAGCAGAAGCTGATGGTAATGTTAGCATTTGAGAAGTCAAGGCTAGAGGATCAAAATGCAGTTGTCTTTCAACTACAAAGAATGAGATCAAACTAGGCATGATGGCACACAACTTTAATCTCAGCACTCATGAAGCAGAGGTAGGCAGATGAATGTGAGTTCACAGGCAGCCTGGCCAGCATAGAACTCAATTAGGGCTATACATGAGACCCTATATCAAAAAAATTTTTTGACTAAGAGTAAAATTTTAAGGTCAGTATGGACACATGAGACCACCTCAAACAAAAGATAGTGTATCCCAAGGTTCATGTATTAGAAACTTAGCCCACAATGCGGTCACCTTAGGAGGGGTTAGAAACCCCTTAAGTGGGGTAGACTGGGAGGTGGAGCAGGTCAGCTGGGCCACCACTGTCTATAAAGATTAGCGTTGGTCTCTCAGGGTTCTCGCACAAATGAGTTGTTAGTAACTGGGAAGTGACTCAGTAAATTATTTACTACACAAGCATGAGGACCTGAATTCAAACCCTGACACTCACACAAAAAGTCTGGCATGGTGGTTCACACTTGCAAACCCAACACTAAAGAGACAGGCTGATCCTTTGGCTCACTGCCCAGCCTGCCTAGACTGATCTGCAAACCCTATATCCTAATCTCAGAGAAATGAAGTCAACAGCTCCGGCACTGATGACAGACCTCCAAACTCCCACAAGTACCTGCGCACACATATACACACATACCCAGGTGAGAGAGGTTGGTCTAAAAGAAGACCAATGCTAGTCAAGGCCTGTCTTGACTCTGACTTGTGATCTTACCACATGATCTCTTCTGTTCATGCCCCTACCATTATTATGTTACCTGGCATGAAGCCCTCACTAAAAGAATAGATGGGGCCATCTAATCACATACATTCAACTTCAAAAAATTTGTAAACTAAAATAAAGCTCCTTTAAAATAGCATACTCAGTGTCTCAGGCCTCCACTGCAAGCAGCTCAGGTGGGAGGACTGCAGCAGGTTTAAGGCCAGCCTAGACTACCATAACAGTCTACATAAACGCTTGGGCCCAGGCAGCCATGGGCTAAGTACTCTGAAACAAATGCTGAAATAAGGAGTCAAAATGAATCCTTAAGTTGTTATTTCAGCAATGTTACAAAGGTAAGAGTGCACCTAGCAGAGCGAGCCTCTCGACCTACACAAATCCATCACATACTAAGGACAATTTGCAGGTCTGCTCACAGACAGGTCTGCTTTTTATTTTGCTTGATGATGCCTTTGTTTTCTCTTCTGAGGGACCAAAATCACTTATCCTGGATGGTTTATTATTCTTTTTACTTGATAAGAAGACCTTCCATATCTTAAAATAACATATTCTTTGTATTTGCGTCTTTTTAAAAATGTCTGGGGTGGAGGCCTAGGGAGATAATTCAAGTAAAGTGCTAGCCATGAGGAACTGAGTTTAGATTTGAAAGGATGGGCATAGCCAAGTGCAGCTGTAACCCCAGAGTTACAGTCAGGGGAGATAGGGAGTTCATAGCCTGTCAGTCTCACAGGATCAGTGAGCTTCCAGGTCAAGAAGAAACTCTGAAAAGCTGAGGTGAAGAGTGATCAAAGACGCTCTCCCATGTTAACCTCTGGCACATGTGCACATGTGTACACATACACACAACACTTTCATCGAGGAGGGGCAGCACTCACTCACAACCCCAGTACTCAGGAAGCTAAACCAGGAGGATGAGGGTCAGCCAGAGCTACAAGGAAGTCCACAGTAGCCTGAAATCTAGGAAGATACTGTATCAAGGGGATAGAGAGATGGCTCAGTGGTTAAGAGAACTGACGGCTTCTTCCAGAGGACCCAGGTTCAATTGCCAGCATCCACATGGTGACCCAAAACTTTCTGTAATTCCAGTTCTAGGGGCTAGGGGAGCTGACATCTTCATACCATCACACATAAAGTTAAATTTAAAAAAAAAAAA
>JAQHUG010000053.1:5463825-5474970 GCA_028555095.1 Dicrostonyx torquatus | reverse complement strand
TAAATGAGGGTCTTCTATCTAAGGAGCACTGAATTGTCTTATTGACATAAATAACATGTTCATTTCTTTTAAAACTTCAAGAGCAGTGATTTTCAGCCTTCCCAGTACCATGACCCTTTATGGTAACCTCCAACCATAAAATTATTTTTGTTGCTACTTCACAACTGTAATTTTGCTGTTATAAATCATACTATAAATAAATATGTTTATTTATTACTATTTATTATGTCTCTGATGGTCTTAGGTGACCCCTATGAAAGGGTATTCAACCCCCAAAAGGACTGAAACCCACAGGTTGAGTGAGGACCACTGCTCTAGAGAGTCAGCAAGACTGCTCAGTGGATAAGATACTTGCAGACTTGGCAGCCATGTCAAAGTGAGAGAGAGAGACACTTCCCACAAGCTGTCCTCTGACCTTCACATTCCTACACAACATATTTGTTACACTTTCTACTTTAACAGGAGTAAGTTTAAGGTTTCACTATAACTCAAGATGCCTGTTATTTGACTGTGAAAAGCACTCTTTATTTAGCAAAAAAAGTTCACTTCTTTACTTTGTAAAGGTTATCTTTTTTTGAACTTTGAAATATATATTTTTTTTTCCTATATCACCCAGGTGATGTCTTCTGAGGAAAGTGGACTGTGAAGTGATGACGGGCTCCTGCAGGGAACTGCAGTCTACTCACAGTACTGACAGCTATGGCCACACTGCCCAGACAGTTCTCGGAAGTAAATCCTATGTCTTAGCATCGAGTGTGAAAGAGTATTAAATTTTTATAGTATGCTTTTACTTAACTTAAAAATTTTGTTTTCTTTAAAATTTCATAAGTAATTTTCAATTGTTAAAAACATTTTACATACTTATTACATTTAAAATTTTCATGTCTCTGTCCACAAATGAGTTTGGACATAATGCATTCTCTTTGAAAATTCTTTTCAGCCTAGGTTTCAGGGTATCACTTGCCTTATTATGCAAAGGCTGCTTCCCTCTATTTAAACTTTTCTCTGGATTAATCTGTACAAACTTGGGTTTTATTCTCTAAAGGTATCTGAAATTATGCTTACTGACCCCACATGGTACTCAGACTTCTTCCCATGTTCTCCAGGGTCTAGCCTGGATCCCATACCGTGCTTAGTCCAAACACCCCTACCAGTACCACAGCCAAGCAACAACCCATAGGTCCCCTATGCTCAACTTCCAACCACCTCACTTGGAAATCAGACTTCCCACAACCTCCTCCAAGGTCTAACCAGATGAGTTCTCCTGATCTCCCCACCCACGACTTTTAAGCAACCCACCAGATGAAGTCTGGGTCCCACAACCAGTACACCAGAGTTTTCTGCCTACACCAAAAAGGAATTCTAGGCATGGGGCAGGACCCTCCCTACCTATCCCCCAAACCACAAGGCTTTCCCATACTACATCCAACCTTTCTACCAAGCAGAAACCCCATACCCCATACCCAAGGCATGGACCAGAAAGCACATCCAGTATCATATCCTGTATCCCAACCCAGTTCCCTCAATCTACCTGACTTCATTCCACCCAAGCCATTTCCAGCCTCCAGAGCCAGTCTGTCTGTACATCCTCTCTCTGATCCAACCTGCTCTGTCACATCAGACTTAGCTAAGTCTACACGCCTAGATCTAACCACAAAAATACCAACAATATAAAAGATCAGCCAGGATCTTCTCTCCAAAACCTACTAGAGTCTTGCAGAAATAGTTGTGAGAATTACCTAGATGAACTCCAGGACACAGTACAGACACCAGCATCAAAACTACTTTTTCTGGGCCAGCCATGGTGGCACATGCCTTTAATCTCAGCATTCAGAAGGCAGACATGTCTCTGTAAGTTTGAAACCAGTCTAGTCTACACAGCAAGTTCCAGGTCAGCCATGGCTACACAGTGAGATTCTGCTTAAAACAATAAACAACCAAAACAAACAAAAACCTATTAATGCCCGGGACTGTAAATCTTGCCCACTCCCTATGAGGTACTACTTTTCTAAGCCAATGTAATTCCTAACTGCATTCTAAACACTAGTCCTTATCCCTGCAGATAAGTGTAGCCCTCACCTCACCCTCATCCAAGCAGCTTCTCTGTGCACAACATGAAGACTGTTACAGAAATCTACAGCTGATCACAATGCAGAGAATAGCTGGCAGTGGAGCACTAACCCCAAAGACTCAACATCACCCCTGTAGCTAAGGCTCAAGGAACATAGTGGAAAGTGGGGCAAAAAGGCTCTAAAAGTCAGAACCAGAATGCCTGCTGAAAGCAGCATCTCCTTTAAAAAAAAAAAAATCTTATTGAGCTCTAAATTTTTTTCTCTGCTCCCCTCCCCTTCAACCCTCTCTCATGATCCCCATGCTCCCAATTTACTCAGGAGATCTTGTCTTTTTCTACTTCCCATGTAGATTAGATCCCATGTATGTCTCTCTCAGGGTCCTCATTGTTAATAGGTTCTCTGGGATTATGATTTGTAGGTTGGTTTTCTTTGTTTTATATTTAAAAACCACTTATGAGTGAATACATATAATAACTGTCTTTCTGGGTCTGGGTTACTTCACTCAATATGATGTGAAAACAGCATCTTCTATGACACAGAAGATGCATCCAAAAAAAATCTCAGCAATATGATTACCTAAACAAGATTCGAAAACTGACACCACCAGCTGACATTCCAATGCAGATGAGGAAACAATGGGGAAATCTCATGAGGTCTGACCTGCAGAAAAAGATCTATAAGCAACCGAAGGCTGCTGAAACAGGGAGAGTTAATACACTCCAACTGAGAAGCCTCCTAACAGTTTATCCATCCAAGTGGCCACCCTTAAACATATGTACATATGGGTAATAATAAGAGACTCAGCATTTATAAAGTTATTTATTTTTATTTTGTATTTATAGAGCTGTGTGTGCATGTGTGTATGAACAATAATTAGAGAATAGGAGGCCATGGATTTGTGGGGAGGAGGGATGCTACAGAAGGAACCGGAGAGGGGAGAGGAAATGATGTAAACCCAGTACCCTATCATCTACTGTTTATCCCTACCAATAGTAATCCTATTAGGTGTTCCTCATTTTGGTTTCCTTTAAAAAGCGTCACAGGACACCAAAATAACATGTGACCACTGCAAAGACAACAAGGCAAAACTACATTGTAGAATATTATTTTAGGGTGTGTTACTTTTGTTTATGCTCTGGAACATTTGTTTAATCATACAAAGATGTATTTGATGAAATAAAATTCACATGTGGTCCAGTAGCAGGGAGGAGCCAGGTGGAGAAGGGTTTATAAGGAAAGGCGGGGGGAGGGGTGGAGCACAAGGACTTCTTGGGAGATGAGCCAGGTGAGCTGCTAACTATTCAGCCTCTCTGGGACGCAACCTTTGAATCTTGAGGTTCTTTAGCGGGACAAAGATTTAGACAAGTTCTCATAATAGTTTTGAAAGAGTCGGTGCCTGAAGGAACAGAATTTCTTCTGGTTGCAGCTCTTGCAGCCTAGCCTCTGCTGGTAGTGGCAGAGTTGCTGTTGCTGACTAGGACAGCCGGAGTAGTTTAAACAGAAATTTAAAAAGAGGACAATTGGCGTCCAATGTGGGGCAGCAAAATACTGTATGATGTTTTTACTCTTTTAGTTTTTTGGGAGGGCAGCCACCAAATCTCAAATAAATCACACATGGAGTTTTTTTTCTTAGTTATGAATGCCCTGCCTTATCTTGGCTTGTTTTGTGTCAGCTTTTCTTAAATTATCCCTATTACCTTTTGCCTCTGGGCTTTTCTCTTTCTCTAATTCTGTATATCGCACTTTCCTTCTTACTAGGTGGCTGGACCCTGATGTCATCCTCTCCTTGTTCTCTTCCTCTTTGTTCTCCTCTCCGGTTTCTCCTACTTATATCCTCTGCCCCGCTATTGGCTGTTCATCTCTTTATTAGACCATCAGGTGTTTTAGACAGGCACAGCAACACAGCTTCATAGAATTAAACAAATGCAGCATAAACTAAAGCCACACATCTGAAAATATTCCCCAGTACAACTCCTCAGGAGGCCCTTTCCCTGTGTCTCACCTTCTTCCTCAGCACCTTTCTGTTAACATGTTTGTAAAGTATGTTGGAAATATATAATAAATCCCAACTCTATCAAACAACAACCCCATTCTTTCCAGTACTATCTCACACAAACTAGCTCTCACACATTATTAGTAAGAAGCAAAACGGCATTGCTGCTTTGGAAAACAGCCTAGCAGTTCCATAAAAGGTTAAAGCTAGAGCTCTTAATACTGCCTAGCAATTCTGTTCCAGGTAAACATTCAAAAACTACCATACAAGATCTGAGATGTCACTCCCTGATAAAGTGCTTACTTAGCAAACATGAGGTTCTAGGTTTGATCCCCAGTAACATAAACAAAATAAAAACCCAAAGCCAGGTGTGGTAGACCATGCCTGGAATTTCAGCACCAAAGAGGTGAGAGCAGGAGAATAAGAAGTTATAGACTAGTCTGGGCAACATTAGTGTCTCTCTCTCACACACAAACACATATAAAATACAATGTTCCTAGCAGCACTATTTACATGGGCACAAAGTAAAAACAATCTGAGTATGATGAATAAACACTATATGGTACTATCTACATATAACTAATAGTATTACTCGGTGGGGAAAAAAAGTAATGAAATGAACAGCTATAAGCTTGAGTCCATTATTCATAAGGCTAGCCTACTAAACAGAACAAGACCTTTCCCCAAAATAAGAAAAAGGAGTCATGTGCACTGACATGTACAACACAGAGCACATGCTAGCACCAGCCAACAAGCAGTGACTGCACAAACTGTCTAGACAAGGTGGGCCTATATGGAAACAGAAAGCAGACGAGTAATATGGCTGTGTGGGTTATGGAAATGACTTTCTAACACTGGTTCATCATGGCAAAAGGACTTAAAGACACTAAAACCCACTGAGTTGAACATTTTAATTTGTCAAATGGTACAGTATGTAAATTGTATCTTTTTTTTAACCTTCCTCTTGGGGAAATTCATAACAACCTTTATTTATTTAAAGGTTTTCAATTTCCTTGTCTTTTTCAATATAAAGTATAATTTGTATAGCCTTTTCTTACAATATGGATTCATCTTCAACTTAAAATTTATATACAGTCTGAGTGTAGTGGCCCATGGCTATAACGGAAGCATTCAGAATTACAGGTGTGAGCTACCATGCCTAGCAAGACTTTCATTTTTGTTTGTTTGTTGTTTGAGACAGGGTCAAACCAGGATGGCTTCAAACTTCCCATTCTGGAAAGGGTGACCTTCTGCTTCCCATGAGATTGCAGGTGTGTGCCACCATTTGCAGCTAAGACCCTTTATGATGTAACTCTTGGCAAACATGACACTGCTGTGTTTGAGTGCATAAGGCCTACTTAATCTGTAATCCTTACTGAGAGAAGAATTGGGAACTTTCCACACAGAAAGCAGACTCTGCAGAATAGGGAAAGGAAGGCAATATATATTAAAGTCACTCGGGAACTTTTATGCAAGTTCAAGACACTTAGTCAAAGTGCCCACAAGACTGTTTGGCTACAGATAGGTAGCTGTAACTCCATGTGTACTCCTGGGAATGAACGCTCTGAGAGAACCCTGACTGTGAGAGTGGGATGGACAGTCAACACTGTCCATTCCCTGGCCTTTCTCTCTTCATCAACTTTAAGAGATGAGGCTCCCATGGGCATTGGCAAACTTAGCACTGAAGTATTATTTCTTGGTTGATTTCTGCCATCCCCAGGCACTTTTCTGTTTTCTAAAACCATCTTGCATTATATGGTGACTCTCCTCTTCCCATGGATTTACTGAAGAAAAAACAAACAAACAAACAACAAAAAAAAAAACCCCCACCAACCTCAGCATTCAGAAGGCTCAAACAGGAAGACTGCTGCAAATTAGAGGGGCCAGTCTCAGACACACAAGTTCCAGACCAGCATCTGGGCTATCAATGAGATCCAGTCTCTAAAAACCAACTAAATAACAATATACAAGTATGAAAATGTAAAAATAAAACTCATTGCTTTAAATGTTGATCTTAAAAATATAATCATAAAACAATTAAGAGCTGGAGAGATGGCTCAGTTATTAAGAGCACTAACTACTGTTCTAGAGGACTCAGGTCCAATTCTAGCACACAGTAACTGACAGCCACCTATAACCAGTGTGGGCTCCTATGCCCTCTTCTGCCCTACAAAGGCATTTTCCACACATGTTGCACAAACATGCATGCAGGCAAAACACCCATACACATAAAATTTAAAAAAAAAAGGTGTGTGACAGCAGAGTTCTGTGACTCTGAAAACAGCTGGTCCACGTGGTGAAAAATAAACAAAAAACCAAATAAACAGAAAAGATTAAATAAAAGTGTATATACATGTAATTTAGTAGCAATCTCTTATACATAAAGTCCATCATATGTGAGTGATGCTTTTTAAACCTTACTAGTAGTGTCTCCTCTGTGTTGCTTAACTATTCACAGAATTTAATGGATCATTATGATGTTTTTATTCTTCTACTTCATTAAACTATTTTCCTATGATGTTTTTATTCTTCTACTTCATTAAACTATTTTCCTATTACTTCCTCTCCTTCCTTTTTATTGTATGAGATTTTTGTTGTTATTTTTAAAAGCAGAATAGCTATTGCATTTATTTTCAATCTTTTACTTCATGTATTTACAGGTATAAATTTACCCCAAAATACTTCTTTTTCTTGCAGTCTTCAAGTTTTGATGCAGATCTGGTATATAATTTCATAAGTATTTTATAATATCCATAGTTTTTTCTTTCCTGAGATGAAGTCCCATTACATGTTGCCCACACTGGTCTGAAAATCTTGAGATTCACACTATCATCCTGACTCAATTTCCACACTATTCTTTTCAATTCTTGACATTTTCAGTCATTTTCCTTCACTACTGCCTTCCCACCCTTTCCACTCTCTGTCCTCGGTGTTCAATGAGGTAAGAGCTGGAGAGTCTCTTTCCTCCACAGCACCCGAGCTCTCCTTTGCCATGTTTACCTCTCCCTCCCCGTGCTTCTCTGGAGAGTTGGAACGTGTAATGTCTCTCTTCATTCGTGTCTAACTTGATTATTTATGTGGGTATTTTATATTCTCAAGATTACAATTCTTACATGTTGATTGTATTGTTTCTTAAATGACATATGCTGCAATGTTAATTTCAAAAATGAATTGATGGATTTTAATAAACTTTTAAGTAAAAATACTCTTTGAAAAGGTCTCCATTACAATGCTGTTCTTTACAGAAACAAAAGTATCACTTGTTAAGCATTTCCCTGACTTTTCTTCCACATGCTGCCCCACTGCATGTGCTTGCATCAAGACATGCAGAGAATAGGTTCTGTTATCCCCATTTTAAGATCAGAGAAATTAAAGCACAGTAAGATTCTTATTAAAACATTTTCATCTCAAGTTTCTTTTTAATTTCAAAGCCAGACTCATGATGAAAGGAAAAGGAACACCAGAGCACTGTTTAAACGGGATTAAAATAAACACCTGTTCTCTCTCTGCTCTTCCTGCCTGTCCCTGGCCCTTCTGTACAGCCTACCCAAATATCTGCGTTTTTCTGAACCTATTCCTAAATTCAAGATGCCTCACATTCAAGAATTTTGACACATCTTCAAAGAATAAAGGTACTGTCAGTATAACCATTATGCTAGCACCATGCCCCAGCATTTTACACAGATGTGCTGCAAAAAATTCAAAATCATAATCAGGTCTTCTGACTAACTGTTCATCTTGTCTCACATAATGACTGGCTCTGAACTGGTTCTCTCATGAAAGAATATCATTTAAAGGACACAATCAAATCTGCCAAAGAACATTTCATCCTTTAATGTCCTTAAAATTAAATTTCAATTCCCCATTAATTGAACTGGTATTTTTTAAAGTAAGCATTTTAACAAATCAAGGAATACTCCTGTAAGACTTGTAAACCTCAGAAATATAAGTATAATGCCTCTGCAACTTTGTTTATAAGGATTATACAACAGTCTTATAATGAAAGTATTATAATAAATATTCTCAAAATACATATTTGTTTTCATATTTTGAGGCAGGATCTCACTGTATAGCTCTAGCTAGCTGGCAAACTGCCAATGTAGACCAGGCTGACATAAAACTCAGAAATCCACCTGCCTATTCCTCCACAGTGCTGGGGTTACAAGTGTGCTAGCCCACAACATGACTTGCTGGAGAAGGTGTGTGCTGACTTGATCGGAGGAACAAAGAAGAATCAGAAAGTTAAAGGACTGATGCGCATGCCTACCAAGACACTGAGAATCACTACAAGAAAAACACTTAGTGGTGAAGGTTCCAAGATGTGGGATTGTTTTCAAATGAGGATCCACAGGCAACTCATTGACTTAGACAGTCCTTCTGAGCTTGTTAAACAGATTACTTCCATCGGTACTGAGCCAGGAGTGGAGGTTGAAGTCACTATTGCAGATGCTGAAGTCAAGTATTTTAACAAACTGACTTAATCAGTTGTTTGGTTTTTTTTTTTAAGTGTGCTGCCATGCCTGGTCCTTCCCCCCTCTTTCTACCCCTCCCTCTTTTGCAGCATAACTGTCTTGAGGGATGGGACAAAGTGTGATGGGTCCCTCTTATCAGGAGCTTTCCTCTTGGCTACCAATAGTTCCTCAGCATCTCCTGTTTCCTCTTGGCAACAGTGTGCAAAGTGCATCAGATTTGTATGCTCACTTATCCTTGGATACTTTTAGTAGCTCCTTGGTGCACATTTTGCATCCTCTGGATCGTGTCCCACACAAATTTAGCCTGTTTGATGTGTGTCCACCATGTCATCTGGGCCTCAACTTGTAGTGTTCTTCATTATCTTTGTGGCCTTCGTTAAGACACAGTCATGAAGTAGTGCAGAACCATGGCCTACTGCTATTCAATAATGTCACAACAAAAGGTCACATTCTCACTCTCTCTGTTTCTCTCTCTCTCTCTCTCTCTCTCTCTCTCTCTCTCTCTCTCTCTCTCTCTCTCTCTCGTGTGTGTTGGTTTTGATTTCTCAAGATGGGGTTTCTTTGTGTAATCCTTGCTGTCCTGGAACTAGCACTGTAGACCAGGCTGGCCTAGAACTCATAGAGAGACGCCTGCCTCTGCCTCCTGAGTGCTGGGATTAAAGGCGTGTGCCACCATTGACTAGCCACATACTCTTTTTTTAATGTGCCACAGAAGTTAATATTATACTGGCTAGAATTTCAATGTAACAGTTTTTAAAAGAAAAACATAGTTCACACAGGGCTTATACAGCTAATAAATAAATGTTTCATACATAAAAAACTGGTAAATATATTCACATGTTTATGTAGAAAATAAATTTTTTCAATGGGTGTTTTTTTATTAGTTATTAATTTTAGGAATCTAATGAGATGATGCTAAAATTCTATCTTTGATCTCAAAAAGCATTCAACAAACTTTTAAGTATTTAAAAAGGTATTTCATGCCGGGCAGTGGTGGCACACGCCTTTAATCCCAGCACTCGGGAGGCAGAGGCAGGCGGATCTCTGTGAGTTCGAGACCAGCCTGGTCTACAAGAGCTAGTTCCAGGACAGGCTCCAAAGCTACAGAGAAACCCTGTCTCGAAAAAAAAAAAAAAACAACAACAAAAAAGTATTTCACATGACAGTACACACCTGTAATCCCAGCATTTAGGAGGCTGAAGCAGGAATTTTGTGGTTTCAAGATCATCCTAGGCTACACAGAAGCATAATAATCACCAGCAGCATTAACATTTAAGGACTAAACGGTGTGACACAGGTAACTGAAACCACAGAAATGATTCAACTCAATCTACAGTCTAATATTAGCTAGTATGTGCTCCCGGCCCTTCGTCAAACACATTCCATAAGTTAAGACAATATCACCAAATTTCCACTCTGACAGAAAAAGCAGAGGTAAAACAGATGCTACCAGGAACTGGAAAGATAGCTCAAGTGGTAAAGTGCTTGCCATGAAGGCATGGGGCCCTGAGTTCAATTCCTAACACCCAAACAAAAAGCTAGGCAGAGCAGCCCACACTTGTCAAACTACTACTGGGAAGGCAGACAGGAAGAGCCCTGAAGCACGCTAGTCAAGTTAACCTAATCAGTGTGCCCCAAGACCCAGTGAGAGACCAAGTCTCTAAATGTCAAGGTATATTACCTGTTGAGGAATGACTGACAGAATGCCCTCTGGCCTCCACAGAACACCCACTAGTATGCAACAGCACAAACGTTAAAATGTTAGCCAATAAAGATTGGTAAGGGGTAGAAGTGCTACAGCTCTCAAGCACAGAAAGAAGAATGGGGTAGTTATTCCCAAAGAATGGAAAAGTACTGGCCAAAACCTTATAGTATCCAAGTGAGAACAATGAGCAAAGTTTCAAATTGAAGAAATTAAGACTGCATGAAGAATGAAATGGAATTAGAACAGATCTTTAAATACCCAGAAATAAATGAAAATTTATAAAACAGCTATAGAAGTATATTACTCAGACTCGATATTGCTAAAAATGTCCTTAGGAGATAGTGCAAAACAAAAGACAAACCAAAAATAAGAACATAAGCGTAGGTGACATAAATCAATAGTAGAGTACTTCCCTAGCATGCCTCAGGTTTGGACCGTGTCTCGTGTGTGTGTGTGTGTGTGTGTGTGTGTGTGTGTGTGTGTGTGTGTGTAGACATAGAATTCTGGATGTGTGTGGTGTGGGATGTGTGTATGTATGTATGTAGACATAGAATTCTGGATTGGGCCAGACGGTGGTGGCACACGCCTTTAATCACAGCACTTGGGAAGCAGAGGCAGGTGGATCTTTGTGAGTTCGACACCAGCCTGGTCTACAAGAGCTAGTTCCAGCGCAGGCTCCAAAGCCACAGAGAAACCCTGTCTCGAGAAAAAAAAAAAAAAGAATTCTGGAGTGGACCTTGTGTGTGTGTGTGTGTGTGTGTGTGTGTGTGTGTGTGTGTATAGACATAGAACTCTGGATGTGTGTGGTGTGTGTGTGTGTGTATGTATGTAGACATAGAATTCTGGATTGAACCTCATGTGTGGGGGGTGTATGTGTCTGTGTAGACAAAGAATTCTAGATTG
>JAQHUG010000053.1:5443428-5463154 GCA_028555095.1 Dicrostonyx torquatus | reverse complement strand
CCTGGTCTACAAGAGCTAGTTTCAGGACAGACTCCAAAGCCACAGAGAAACCCTGTCTCGAAAAACCAAAAAAAAACAAAAAAAAAAACAAAAAAAAAAAAACCCTAAGAAAGAACAAGGGTAAGTGCTAGTTGACTAAAACTTAATGCCAGTCATGGTGGCACAGACTTTGAATCTCAGCACCTGAGAGAGACAGAGAGGTAGATCTCTGTGAGTTCCAAATCAGCCTAGTCTATACACTGAGCACCTGTCTCAAACAAATAAAATCTGTTCTTACTGTTCAGAAATACTGTGCCAAAACAATCTGACCAAATTTTGTATGTGTAAAAGTTTACAATTCAAGTATCTCACTAAAAGCAATAATGTAGCTTTCCTGAAAATTACTTTAGATTATACTATTTACCTAAAACATATACTTTTTAGAAAGCTATATAAACTTTAGAACCACTGTTATGCATATATCTATTAATAGTTTGCTATATAATCCATAAAGCTTTCATAACATACAAAAAAGTCATCTAAAACAACTTCCTTTCTATTAACCTCTTAAAGAGAAGAAATTTGAGAGGAAAAAAAAATCTCAAGTTTGTGAAAACCAGATTACTTACCAGTAACTTGAGCTATCCTATTGGGTCTTTTCCCTCACAGATCCACCCCTTCCTTCTGTCCATCTCGAGGATCCTCGTGAAGCGCATCCACGGGAACTGAGGGCATGCAGCACAGATGCATACGTGAGAAAGCTGGGGTGGGCTTAGGAGACTAGAGACATGCTGCAGGCACTCACTTACCTTCCTGAAAGGGGATTGCAACGGTCCCTTGGTCCTCGAGCCATTCACAATAGCTTCAAAGAATGTGGATCTGTGGAGATTACCCAATAGGAGAACTCCAGTTACTGGTAAGTGATCCAGTTTTTTCTTCTCTATCAGAATAAGAAGATTTTTTAATTTTATTTGAGATTATTAACTCATGTGGTGCTTTAGGAGGAACAGATGTAAACATACCACAGATCTAAACATGCACTCACCAAAGGGAAAAAAATGGATAAAAATAGTATTTGGCTGTTTGACAAAATCAGAAATACAAGGAAAGTACAGATATTTGAATTAAATCATTTCAATGTCCACT
Organism: Dicrostonyx torquatus; assembly: GCA_028555095.1. Taxonomy (NCBI): domain Eukaryota; kingdom Metazoa; phylum Chordata; class Mammalia; order Rodentia; family Cricetidae; genus Dicrostonyx; species Dicrostonyx torquatus. The sequence goes on along the minus strand of JAQHUG010000053.1, from coordinate 5,462,029 downwards.
ATAATAGCAGCCATATTTTAAAGCCCAGACATGGTGGTTTACACCTGCAATCCAGAGCTCTGAAAGCCGAGGCAGAAGGAGTACCATTAGTTTGAACCACCCTGGACTCTACAATGAGTCTAAAGTCTTTCCAAGCTGCACAGTAGGACACTATCTGGAAAGGAACATTTCAAGGAGGTATATGTAGTTCAGGTGTAGAGTATTTGCCTAAAATGCACAATGCCCAGCATTCAGAACAAGAGGCTGGGTAAGGTAAGGGTAGCAGGCTATACAGTTCAATGTTGGAGCACATGCCTACTGTGTGTGAGACCGTGGATTCCATCTCCAGCACTGTCTCTCTGTCTTTGGGCATCAAACCTAGCTAACAGCATAATTGTATTTATCTTCCTACCTACTAATACTAATCTCTTATTTAACCTATAGATGCAACTCAAAACTATAGCATATGAAGAGCTGAAGACAAGCAAAATTTAGTATTATCATACCTTACAAATTAAAGTATACATAAAAATTCTCTACCTGTGAAAACAAATGTTCAAACTGGATTCGGTAAATGCATGTCATGTGTGTATCTATTATACAGAACTTCATGGGGGAAAACACTTTATCCTATTTCTGCAACACTCCATTCTCCAGGGCTTCTTCCTACCTACTGTTCCCTCCGAGTGGACTGGGGACATTTCTCCAAGGTCTTCCTAAGTCTCTTTTCTCATTTATGCAGTCTACTCTATTATAATCTTCCTCATCCACTTCCTTGGCTTCTACCTAGTCATGCTTGCCAATACATATTGAGAGATATGTATTGATAGTTTCTCTTTCCTAAGCTTTTCTCCACATATCTAACTGCACTGGATCTGCCCTTTCAGACTGCCTCTAGGCACCTAAGACTTAACAAAGATAAAGGTAAACTACTACCTTCATGACACTTATTGACTCGAAAGTCTACTTATCTAATAGTGTAAGTCAGCCAGACTGCATTTGAGATTCCTTCTTCCACATAACCCAGTTTTCTACCCCTATAACCATACCCAATTAATAACCAAGTCCTAAAATTTTTCCCTAGCCAGGTGGTGGCGCACACCTTTAATCCCAGCATTTGGGAGGCAGAGGCAGGCGGATCTCTGTGAGTTCGAGACCAGCCTGGTCTACAAGAACTAGTTCCAGGACAGGCTCCAAAGCCACAGAGAAACCCTGTCTTAAAAAAAAAATTCCCCTAAATATATTTAAAATCCATTCACTTCCCTCTGCACTAGAAGTGCCTTTTTTATACCATACTAACCCTTGCCTAGACTGCTGCAATTTTTTCTCCTAAATGATCCACTGTATTTTGAAGTCAAGAAGCAAGTGTAATGAAATAAGAATAAAACACTACTGGCTGTGGTTCTAATCATACACTGCAGTGATGGTGAAAGGAAACAGATTTTAAAGTGCTTAAAAATAAAATCACAGAAAGCTAAGTTCTTTTATCCAGCAAAATGGGAGAAATAATATGTACCTCATGTAAATTCGAAATGAAATAAATGTTCCTTAGAAAGTAAGTGGAAACCGGTTTAAGGTAATACCATAATCAGATAAATAACAAAAGTCTCTATAGTTCAGTTAAACATTTTCAGTTCCTATGTAAGATGCAGACAGGCAGTGAGAATTTCAATTAATACTCTACAATCATTAGTGACCGACACACATTAAATACACTACACTACACCATTTACCATTTTTACTCATCACCAAAATCTCTTAGGAAATAAATGGCAAGGTGAGGATTTAGACCAAAATGTGACTCTTGGACCAATGGTTCCCTTAAGAAGAAAACATTCTAGGAAGGGAGAGTGAAACAAAACCAACATTTCTCCAGAACACAACCATCATTTTAGCAGAGAATGTTTTCGCGTTTGCTGCTTAACACTTCGGCATACACTGCTCTTCACACACAATCCTGGGGTGCTGCTCAGAGAGTAAATGTTAAACTTACTGTTCTGGTCACAATGTTATATGACAATAGACACTGCTAGACTAGAAAGTTCATTTATTCCTACTCTCACCCTGCCTGACACACACAAGCAGGAGGAAAGGGAAGAGGAGGTGTAAGGACAGGAGGAAGGTAGGTGCAGTCTGTGGGCAATGACTATTATGTTCTGACAGCGTAGGTAGCACACTGGGATCCAAGTGTTTTATACTCAGGACCACTACTGTACCAGCACTGGCACACCTGATTGCTTTAGCTAACACTTTTAAGAATAGGCCCTGTGCTAAGAACTCTATGGTCACTACTTTCATTTAAAACTGAAGAAAGTATTTTATAATCTCCATTTTAAAAACTGAAAAAAACAGATACTAAAAAGTCAGAAAATGGTAAAAATAAAAACAAATTTAAAAAGCTTAAAAGAGAAAAAAACAAAACAACAAAAACATTCGAATGCAAGAGTGGAACTCCAGCGTCTACAACTTAAACGCCATGCTGCTAACTGCACGGAACTCCTACAATTTAGATTCTCTGAATGTCTGCTGTTCATCATGACATTAGAGACATGTTTCTTAAAAACAAGTATGCATGCTACCACAAGTCTAGGTGGACTGTGAAGAGTGGGACATTTTCCACCATGGCCAGAGCAGTTAACACTCCCCTGCTGATTTAAAAGATTCGCTAAAACTTCTGCTAAGAGACAAGTATTTCCTAAGTGAGCCAAGTATGGAGGCACATGCCTTTAGTCCCAGCAGAGGCATGCAATCTCTGAGTTCCAGACCAGCTTGGTCCACAGAGCAAGTTCCAGGACAGCCCAGCTACACAGAAAAGCCCTGTTTTGAAAAACCAAAAGCATTATGTGTCTGTCAGGCCCTGAAATAGCCCAAACAAGTGCTCATGCTTTACCTAAATTAAATGGCTGTGACTGGTCCAAGCAATGCTCCCTTCTGCTTCCTACAACCTAGTATTACAGACACAAGCCTTCATGTCCTGCTCTTTGGCTCCTATTTATAGGAAGTATGTTTTATGTTAGAAGTTACCAATAAATACAGCTACATCTAGATATGAGCAAAATTACAAGAAGAAACCCTTAAGATGCTTGCTAGGGAGTTCACATTTTACCTTGACTAGATAAAAGACCCTAGACCTCCAGATACTTTAATCTCAAATTAACTAGCTATTGGCCTGGCCTGTCTCCATACCATCACCTCCACCACCAACATATTAGACTACAGCCTCAATTCCAAACATAACACACACACACACACACACACACACACACACACACACACACACAAACAGTGAAGACCTCATTATATCAGATTTCCCAGCACTGCCAATTGGTTCTCTAGGACAATCCTATCAATATCTTCAAAATGCAGCTGAAAATCTCAAAAGGGGTCTGTACCCAACAGTGCCCTGAACTCATTTAAGAACTTGAACACCAAAATCCTACCACAAATCTCTGAGTCTTCCCTCTGAAGACTGCCTGAGACCTCCTGGGGATTAAGCAATCACAACTAGCCTGTCCCAGGAAATGAGAATGCACTCGAGGCTCCTGAAAGATCCCTTCCAACCCTAAAATTCTAATTCTACAATTTTTTTTTAAATAAACAGTATTGCCGAGCGGTGGTGGCGCAGGCCTTTAATCCCAGCACTCGGGAGGCAGAGGCAGGCGGATCTCTGTGAGTTCGAGACCAGCCTGGTCTACAAGAGCTAGTTCCAGGACAAGCTCCAAAGCTACAGAGAAACCCTGTCTCGAAAAACAAAAAAAAATAAATTAATTAAATAAAATAAACAGTACTATCAAATGTCTACAGAATCTTTTAAAGTAGATGATTGTCAATGACAGAACAACTTATGTAATAGGAAGACTAGAAATCTTAAGAATCAAAACACTAGATGTTCAACAAATATTTGGTTAAATGAATACTTTATTTAAAAATCTTAACAACATAGTATTTTATTACAAACTTTAAATGGAATAATTTAAGGGAAATATGAGTTTTAAAATAAAGGTTTCATTAAAGGATTTAGAAGAAACTTTTGGTTTAAAATCTTTCAATGAGCAGGGTAGTGGTGGTGCATGCCTTTAATCCCAGCACTGGAGAGGCAGAGGCAGGTGAATCTCCATGAGTTTGAGGCCAGCCTGGTCTACGGAGCTAGTTCCAGGATAGCAAGGGCTACACAGAGAAACCCTATCTCAAAAAGTGAAACAACAACAAAAAAAAAAAGTCGTGAATGACAGCTGATACCCCAATGTTGCATTCCCACTAAGTGACTCTAGGTAGTAACCCAAAGACACAATAAAGTGGCGTCTCAGCTAGTTTTATAAACTATCAGAGAAGAAAGAATGAAGAGACCAAGCAGCAGTATGAATATCTGGCTCTGGTACCATGCTGTGACTAGATACTCTTCCTTCCCAACCACAGAGACGAGATTAAGGCAGATGAAAGGCTACCTAGGAAGGAACTGTGACCACAGTAAAGCACCAATTAGTAGGAGAAATGCTTTGACTGAATTCCTAATGATCATTAAAACTAACCTGGCAACAAGAAGCTGTTGACATGTCTTCCAGAACAGTGAAAGCCACCACTCACTACTTAATGCTGTTTATTTTGATTTCATGTATGTATTTGCACCACATAAGGGCTTAGTTCCAAGAAGGTCAGAAAAGGACACCAGATTCCCTAGAACTTGAATTACGGATGGTTGTAAACCACTGCATGAGTGCCAGGAGTGGAATCCCGGTCTTGTGCAACAGTAACAAATGCTCTTAACTGCTGCCACCTCTCCAATTCCCATAGACAGCCTCACCCCCCCAATGAACAAATACCTTAAATTGAAGAAGTCACTCAGGAACTTAAAATTTAGTCAAGGAACATAATGCATTTCAGAAAATGTCATAATTTTACTGTTGTCAAGAAAATCTTGTCATTTTTAGTCTACGTAATTTTTTGTTTGGTTGTTACGTTTGGGTTGGGGGGTTATTTGTTGTTGCTGTTTGAGAGAGTCTCTCCACATATCTCTGGCTGTTCTGGAACATGCTCTATATAAATTAGGTCAGCCTCAAACTTACAGAAAGCCTTCTGCCTCTGCCTTCCAAGTGTTAGGATTAAAGACATGTGCCACCACACCTGGCTCCAGACTACATAATTTTCAATAACTGAATAAGACCCAAAACATTGCAAATGAGATCATAAAAATAATAACTTTCCAAAGCTCCCTTTAAAATGCTAAGGGAGAAAGAACCTGCAGGATAGCTTAGCAAGTACAGGCCCCTGCTAGGCAAGCCTGAGTTATCAACAGGTAAGGAGAGAACCAATTCTCAAGGGTTCTCTTCTAACCTCCATGTGGACACACACACACCAATAAGTCAAAGAATTTTTTAAACATTAAGGTTTTCTATACAATATCATCCTTATTATGAAGACAAGACAATAGAAACCTATGAATTAAACAATCTGATAAAAAAAACTTTTAAACGTGATCTTAAAAATGTTTGGAAAACTCATTAGTCATAGAGAAACAAGAAAAATTAAAAAATGTTAACTAGAAACATTTAAATATCTACAATGCTCCAGGTGCTTTCCTAGTTTGGGAGGACTGAAATGAATAAAACATTATCTGCCCTACAGAGCAGATAAACATCTCAACAATATTACTGCATTTTGATGATTCACTAGGAATAATTACACAGCACAACCACACACTCACAAATTTCAGTGTGCAAAAGGGTAGTGTTCTTCAGCAGTACCAGCTGAGAATACTTGAATGACACCTCACAGAACTGATTAAGATATCTGTGCTGCGTGGATTTACATCAACTTTACACAAGCTAGAGTCACTAGAAAGGAGGGAGCCTCAGCTGAGAGATGCTTCCATTAGATTAGGCTATAGGCAAGCCTGTAGGGCATTTTCTTAATTAGTGATTGATGTGGGAGGGCCCAGCCCATTGTGAATGGAACTACCCCTGGGCTGGTGGAGGCAGAGACAGGCGGATCTCTGTGAGTTCAAGGCCAGCCTGGTCTACAGAGCAAGTTCCAGGACAGGCCCCAAAGCTACAAAGAAACCCTGTCTCAAAAAAACAAAGAGTGAGAGAGTGAGAGAGAGAGTGCACACAAGGAAACGAGCAAACAGGCTGAGAAACCCATGCAGAACAAGCCAGTAAGAAGTACTCTTCCATGGCCTCTGTATCAGCTCCTACCTCCAGATTCCTCCCAGTTTTGAGTTCCTGTCCTGACTTCCTTCAATGATAGATATTGAAGTCGAAGAGCAAGCCAAATAAACCCTTTCCTCCCCAACTTGCTTTGGTCATGGTGTTTCATCACAGCAATAGTGAGCCTGACACATATACACAGCAGGAAGTGAGGCTAGGAAAATAATTTAGGAATGACTTACTATGGCTTTGATGTTGTGGAACTCTGTTGCCCACACTTGAAATGGCCATTGCAATCTTTGAAATCACAGAAGTTATGGCTGTCGATTAAGATGTTCCTAGGACTGGGCTCACTCAGTTTGGCCCCATGCCTGCTGAGCTCCTTAGTGAGATGGTCTCTACCAGGTACATGAACACTGAGAGCATCTAAGTGACCTAAACCAGCATAAAAATCAGGCTCCAAAGGTGGTGAAGATAGTGCTGGAATGATAGCTCAGCAGTTAAGAGCATTGTTACTCTTCCAGGGGACCCAGGTTCAATTTCCACACAGCTCTAGTCCCAGAGAATCTGACACTCTTCAGGCCTCTGAAGGTACTGCACACATGTGATATGTGCAGACACGTCAAACACCCATACACATAAAATACATTTTTAAATAAAAGAAAAAATTAAAAGTTCTAAGGCAATCAAGAAGGCCTGTCATGATGGCCACTCAAAGACATGTGTGATGGGCTAGTTTCTAGGAGAAATGCTATAACCAAATTGAGTACTTGTGAGCCTCTGCGAAGCTTCAGTGAAGGTATAAAGGATTAAAAGTGATTAAACTTGTTCCAGGGCTGGGCAATTACTCCCAGAGTATCCTATGTACTCCCCCACCCTGGGAAGTACAAACTGCTCTCCAGTTTGGGATCTTTCATCACTCAGGTGTAGCCAATGAGAAAGCAGCAGCTAGCAGTAGTACTGTCTGGTTAGAGCCTGTGGAGCAAGCAAAAGCACACTTCCTGAGGCCCTAGATCTAGCCCTACCTTGCCCTGAGGAATGGGAGGTGTCAGTTAGCTTCTGTAGCCAACTTGATACCCCTGGGAGGCGGGAACCTCAATTAAGGAATTGCCTATATCATAATGGCCTGTGAGCATGTCTGTGGGGCATTTTCTTAATTGACATCAGAGGGCCCAGTCCACTGTGAACAGTGCCATCCCTGGGCAGAGGTCCTAGGTTATGATAAGGTAAGTAGTGGAGCAAGTCACAGGGAGCCAACAAGCAAGCAGTTTTCTCCCAGGTTCCTACCTACCTGTTCCCTCAATGACTATACTATGTAAGACGTAATAATCCTTTTTGTCCCAAGCTGCTTTTGGTCAGTGTATTATCTTAGTAACAGAAAAGCAAACCAGGACAGGGATGCACTAGACACAGGCAGTTCATCCATGACCATGGGTTAGAGGAAAATAAGTAATATTACCCATGGAGCGGCTCTATCCAAAGCTACTCTTGAGAAAACTGATGCAAGTGATGGGATCTTTCATGCTGCTCTGGACCCTGCTGCCCATGTTTTCGTCCTATTACCTGCTGAAGACCCATTGGCACTTGCCTCACTTCAATTACTAAAGCCTGAATGTCACACAGCTTTAGAAAAGAATCTTGAAAACATGGAAGAACAACTAAAAGAGCACAAATGAGAAAATTCACATAAGGCTCATGGGCCATGGACACTGCAAATTCTTGAGTTTTATGGCTGGGTCAGGTCAGTAACAAGGTAACTGAAAAATATCCTACAACTGTCTATGCCTATAAACTTTAAAACCATGGTTAAGAATTTTCATGAAGGTACCCTGCATGAATGAAAAAAAAAAAGCACTTCTGGAAGTCACAAGCTTACTGAATGAAAATTCTAGTGCCAAGAATGGATTGTCTCTTTAAGAGTTGGCTAGGAGGATCACTGAAGCTATACAAATCAAAAAGGCTACTGCTGGTGCTATAGGTTAAACTAGATGTTGAGACTCTACTACTGAAAACATCAGGAACTTTGGTTGAAGAACATGGGGAATCAGGATAGTCTGAGTCCAAAGCATACTCCCGACTGCTATGATTTGTAGCACAAACAGGTACTACAAAGGCTGCTGAAGAACTGTTGCCAATGGTCTTACTCAGCAATGTTCCCTGCATGCTAACACCATCAGTATGCCAGGCAAGCTGTGCCCACAGATGCAGAAGTGTGATGACTGATGAGAGAACACTCAACCACCTTCCAAGGCCTGCTCCACTGAAGAAACTTAGGTTTGGAACTATGAGTCAAGATAAGGACCCATGGCTGAGAGGTCATAAAGCCTATGAAGAAGCTACTGCTGTGGTTTTGCTAAATGGATAGGATGTGCCCCCATCAACCTGCCTTTCATGTTTAAGACCATGGATTATGACTGCTGTTGGCCTTGGGAAAAAAAAAAAAACTTTTTGTATGGTCAGATTTCTGCAGAGACTCTTAACCAGTCAAAGTGCTAAGGATAAGTGACACTTACCATGAATAACAGCTCAATGTTCCACCCTAACTAAAAGAAAATGACATCAAGGCTCAGGGATCATGTGGAAAGGGGGACACAAGGAATGAGATCTAAGAGAAAGAGGACAAAGTAGAATGCGGAGGAACTCTGTTCTCCAGCCACTGCCACCCTGAAATCAGTGTGACTGCACAAGATATGTCCTAACTGGAAGGGGCGACAGTACAGGAATCTAAGATTCGCAAGCAACCCTTCTTCTCTGTGAAAATATACAAACACCTGGTAGAGGGGAGTCTCTTCTTGGGGAGTGCATGCTCCTCTCATAAGTAACCCCAATTAAACTTACTGGTTCGCCAAGCTAACTGTAGAATTGTTTCTTTGGTCAGTTCTTGCCTCTCTATCTGAGGCGAATAGAAACAGGACTGCCTGAGAACAGCACAGACAGCTGAGCCCATGCTTTGGTACTCATCATTTATTTATTAGCCAGTTCTATTAAACATACAAGGACCAGCATCAATGTAGGTTTTGTAAAAGATGTATGCAGCATTTTGAGGAAGAGATAAATTAGTCTAATATTTCATTATCTCATGGAAAAAATGGAAAAGGATTCTGAACTGTAATGACAGAAATGAGAGACAACCCATGGAAGATTGTACACGAAAAATAACAGTAAGTTTGAGTCAAGGTTAAGACAATGATGGTTTCTAGCTTAGGTACTAGAAAATGTTTATGACACATGCAAGGTAAAGAATATAGAAAAGTCAAATATGACTAGGTAAAAATTGATTTCAGAGACTTGCTAGGAAAAAAAGGAGTGTTGGTGATATCAAAAAAGGAATATTTTAATTCAAAAACAAAAGCCACCAACACGCAAGACCAAGAAGGTGACACTTAAAAGACTAAAGTCAAGTCAACAAGTTTTAGCGGTAAGGCAGACCATCATTTGTCAGACTAAACAGGAAGTACAATGAGGATCTGCTCAAGTCAACCTACTATGCAGGAAATGCAGGCCTGTAAAGCTATGGGCCAGCAGTTCAGTTTTTGGTCTCAGGATCTGTCATGCTCTCAAAAGCTATATTTACATGGACTATTGATTTCATGAGTGTTTGACTGCATACAAGTATATGCACCACATGCAGGCAATGCCCAACGAGATCAGAAGAGGTCACCGGATCCCTTATTAGCAGCCATGTGGTGCTGGGAATCAAATCTTGATTCTCTGGAAGAGCAGCAAAGCACTCTTAAGTGCTGGGCCATCTTTCAGCCTCTGTTTATGTGTTCTCGTCTATGTATATTGTTCTGAAAATAAAAACAGACCAAGCTCAGTGACAGAGCACTTGCTTTACTACTGATGAGACCTTGCATTCTATGTCCAGAAAACACAAATACATGTTTGCTAGTTCATCTAAAACACATCACATTTTAATTAAATGATATATTCTTTATAAGAAAGAACCTCTGCATTTTACAAAATAAAGATGAGTTTGTGTACAGTGGTTTTTTTTTCTGCCATGCTTCCCACATCTGCTTAACCAAAGTATGTTCTGTCATACCTATTCATGCATTTAATTTCTTGCACTATGTTATCGTGGTCCAAGAACATGAAATATATTTAGGCTCCAACACATATGTAAAAGAAGAAAAAGAGTTTTTTCTTTAAAAAAAAAAAGAAAGAAAAAAAACAGTGTCTTACTTCATAGCCCAGGCTGACCTCAAACTTGCAATGTCCCCTGGCTACTTCCAAGGCACTAGACCTGAAAGCATGTGCCACCACACTCAGTCTCAACTCTGCTTCTTCAAGGAATTACGAATCTTCTGTTTTCCAAGTAGTTGTTTCTTTTTCTTTTTATTGTATGCATTTGTGTTTTTCCTACATGAATGTAAGTGCAAGGATATTGGATTCCCCTGCAATGAAATTAGACACTTGTGCTGGGAACTGAACCTGGATCCTCTAGAACAGTCAGTGCTCTTAACTGCTGAGCCATCTCTTCAGTCCCAGTAGTTGTTTCTTAAAGTTAGCTTCAATGGAAAACCTAAAACCACCATCAACGAAGTTTTCAAGATATTTCCTCAAAACCTGTCTATTTTGTACTTTGATTATCCACGCATGGATCTTTAACACCATATTGCATTGATTATCAGGAAATAACAGTTCACAAAGTTATACAGATCTTCCAAATATGGACAGTTCAAGAAAATATCAGAAATTACATTCACTGATATCATCACTAATCTTACCAGACAAAAAACAATATGGAGAAAAGCAAAAAGTAAAAGGGATGTAGTATTCAGAAGTACCAAAGCTTTTATTTTGATTATGGGTTTTTACTTGATTTATATCACTGATAAAAACATCAAATTTTCTCTTGACAATGACAAACTCACTGCGTTTACTTTCAGAAAATACCTGTGAAAGACTCACATCTGAATAATTATGGTCGCCCAGGTTGCCTTTAAAGTGAAAGCAACCCTTCATACAAATGAAAACAGCAAGGTGGGCTTGCACCGGAGGCAGCACAAGCATCTTCCTTGTCTCCAGCAGAAGAGCTACACATGTGCTTCCCGTTTTGTCAGATAACAAAACTAGCTTGTTCCCTGCTTCACAGGGGCACTCTTGGGTGGGGAAGGGTACACCGACTCCAATGGCATGTGGTTCTGCTTTGACTTACACTGAAACGAACATTTTCACATTTCACCACACAGTCAACAGCGAGAAGGATAAACAACAGCTCAGTGCTGTTAGGAAAACAGCCTGGACGTCACAGACTAACTTTTATAAAATAAGAAGGTTCCTCCTTCTGCACTCTGAAAACCATTACTAGATACAATCCAAACACTTAATCCCCTTCACAATTTCCCTATTAAACAATGAATTTGTATGAGTTCTCTAGCCCAAGATGAACAGAGGATAAGCCCTTGAGAATAAGTCCCTAAATAACAAGTAAAAGTGTTCTTCAATAGTGGAAGATAAGAAACTGTGTGTTTCAACAGAAAACCCAGACCATTAGATGGCCCTTGTTTTGCTTCTTTTATTTCTATACCAAGTGTCTATAAAAACTGCTACCAAACCTCAAACTAACAAACAGAAAGCCACTGTGACAGATAATAGGTACACTGTAAACACTTTCACCTGCTATAGGTGGTTGTTATAGAATTTCTTCAAAATGTGTACTTTATAGTTTATTCCTACTTTATAGAAGCTGAAATAACTTTTTACCAAGAGTCAAATCCTAACCATAATACTGTGCTAGCTATAAAGTATACATATATTTTAAAAGGTAATTTTACCTCTTCTGTTCACACTTATCATATTTTTATATACCTCACATAAAGAATTTATTTTTTTATTTATGTGTACAAGTGTTTTGCCTGCATTTATGTCTATATATCATGTATGTGCTTGTTACTAACAGAGACCAGAATAGGCCTTCAGAGCCTCTAAGACTGGAGTCACAGATGGCTGTGAGCTGACAAATGAGTTCTGGGAATAGAACCTAGGTCCTCTGGAAAAGCACCTTGTGCTCTTAATTGATGAACCACCTTTCCAGCCCCTCACTTATAAAATTATATATAGCCCAAAGTGTTTCTCACCCACAAAACACTAACAAAAGCAAAGAAACTACAATTTCCTCACTACAGTGAGTACCGATCTTAGGTCTGTACAATCAGAGACACTAGAGAAACTTGGGGAAGTGCTCATATGAGACATGGAGTTACCAGACTCCTGCACACCATAAAACCAGCACTTTTCTACTATGACATCTTCACATCTCTCCAAAATGAGACCAAGAAGACACCTACCCTAAAAATTAAAAATTACATTACCAGGCATGCCTGAATGCCTGTAGGACTAGGATAACTTACGAACTAGCATTAAGAAAACAGTTCAAAACCAAAGTAAACAACTCTGTCACTTTGATTTCTAACTATCTGCTATCCAAATTAAGCAAGAAATTGTCCATTCCTACATGAAGATATTCATCTTAATTCAATCATCCAGCAATTAATACCTTACTAGGCAATACTAAATACTTTCTACTACATTTCTTAATACTTCCTTACTACTGGACAGTTCATTTCCTGAAGTCTCACATGCTTTTATTTATGATACTTACTTTAAAACAAGAGCCAGCTACACAGGAGACTAGGCAGCACCTCTGACAATGTTATCATAGTGCCTGTATTTTGGGCTTTGGTTTTATTTGTTTGTTTTCTTTTTAAAATACTCCCTGTCTGAGGGAGCTCATACCAGTAATCCTAGCAGTCAAGAGGCTAAGACGAGAGAAATGCTGTGAGTTCAAGGTTAGCCTGAACTTCAGGGCAAAGCCGACTCTAAGGAATCCTGTCTTTGTGATATCTATCACTGTTAACATAAAAGCATAATATAGAAATTTAAGATCCTTGAACTATCTTCTTGTGCATATTCTAGATTTTTAAAGAGCTAAACAAATTTAAAATACAGTCATCAAATACAAAATGAAATTCAATAGTAGAAATGACATGTTATGTCCAATCACATTTTATTCTGACATACTTGGTAAGTATATAACCACATTCAGCAGAATGATACAACCTACTGAAGATGGAGTTAAATGGTCATCTGTTCCAATATAAAGCATCTCAATCAGTTGCTTTAAAAAAAAATACATATTATCCAGGTCTAGTGGCACACGCCTGTAATCCCAGCACTCTGGAGGCAGAGGCAGGTGGATCTCTGAGTTCAAGGCCAGCCTAGTCTATAGCGCAAGTTCCAGGACAGCCAGGAATACACAGAAAACCCTGTCTCCAAAACAAAAGGAAAAGAAAGGAAGGAAGGAAAGAAAACTACAGATGTATGTATACATATATAAATACATATCTATTCCAGTACAATCTTGAAAGAAACACCTGAACCCACCTTCTGTAGTGACCTGACGTTTCAGATGGCTTAAGCTTGACCTCACACTTGGCAACTAAGACAGATTCAGTTCAAAGGCCTTTCTGACCCAAGGGATCCAAATACTGGTAACGGTCATACAAACAAGTCTTTGGCAAGCTGCATCCCTAAACTCGGCAGCTACGCACTCCTGCTGTGGTCCTTGTCAGCCTTATTCTTTAAATCCTCTAACTGCTAATAAACATGTTAACTGGGGGGAATAATTTCTTCCAACCACCAAAACTTTGTTTTTTTTTCATCTGTGTTCTGCAGTCCTTTGTTTTCCTATTGTCCTAACAAGGATATACTCTGCATGTAGTCAGTATCAACTTATTAACAATGCTCTATCTAAACATGGATTCCACTCTCAATTTCAGAAACAGCAGGACAGGTAACAGAAAACAGAGAAATGGAAGCTCTTATAGTCAATTTATGGCCAAAGTCAAAAGAGAGATAATGCAGAGAGAGGAAGAAGGAAGCTGAGAGGGTCATAGTGCAGAACACTTACTTTTAGGAACAGAGTGTCCCTTAGACTTCTGGTGAGTTGCCCAGAGCCTCTTCAGTTTCAATCCAATGACAAAAGCTTCTCTGAGTCCTCAAGTAATGTTTCCACCACTAAAAATTGGATCTACAAGAGCTCAGATATAGTGGTAAAAAAAAAAAAAAAAAGTCAGGGGCCCCCAGGTTGGCCTCAAGCCTCTTCTAAAGTAGGTCCACTTCTCTGCTCTGGGCCAGCTCCCCTATGTACTACACTCATCTCTTCTTCCAGATGTCAGGTATCCAGCCTGTCCCTTCTCTTCCGAGTGTCACCACCTACTCTATTTTTAAGGGTTCCTCTAACCCCAAGACTGACTGGGGAGTAGCACACCAGCTTCTCTCCCCCACACCCCACCTCGGTCCATGCTGTCCCTGAAAATAAACAAACAGGCCCTTCTAATTCCAGCATTTTTCTAATAGTGGCAAAGGAATATGGAGGACAAAAAAAAAAGGCAGCAATATAGCGGCAGAGATTAGGATCATAGTAACTGTCTCTACTTCAGAATGCCTGCCTCCCAAAAAAAAGTCAAAAGTTCTACATATTGCTTATTTATAAATACGTAGATATACAATTATATAAGCCATTCCCAGCCTTACAGACTTATAAAGATACATCCTGCTTTTCAAAACACTTAAAACATGAGTTCAAAAATAGCAAATAGTTTCTCTTTTTAGAATCTTTCCTTTAACTTACAAGGTATTTTAAAACTTGCTTTTTAATGAACATCATGAAAATGTTCTATCTAATTTAAAAGCCTACTGAGATTTACAAGACATGTGTGTTAAAAAGCAACTAGTGTTGTAGAAACAATAAAATCCTGACACATCTCTACACTTAAAATTGTAATAAAATTCTATGAGTTGCATTCAAAACCAAGGTAAGTCATTTCTAGAAATAACTTGGACTACTTAGAACATGTCAAAATTACACAGGGCCTCTTTTTCAAGCAACAATAAACTTCCCAGTGTCCTTACTGTGCTAAAGTGTATTTTAATAGGTTTTATAGTATCAAAATAAATACTTTATCTAAATATTGCTACAAATTACAAGATTCTAAGAAGTGAATTCAAAGGCTCCCTTCCAAGTGCAGACAGATGGAGAATGTCACTGACTCTGAATTTCCTAGACTTAATCTTTGTGTTTATCTTTTAAAGACAATTATGACACACAACCAATTTAGGGCTCAGAACAGGGAAAGACCACGTTAACAAAAAAAAGAAAAGATTGTCTGACGATATTCAGATATTCGGAGTAAAAAAAATGTGTTTCTGAGTTCGCCTCCCAACTACTTAATTGTAAAATATTACAGAAATGGAACAAAAACAAGACGTAAATCCTTGGCCTGACCCTTCCGGACGTCCGTCACTAAGAAAGTTTAACCTATTCCGATCCTACAACGAGACACTCCCCCCCCCCCGCGAGGGTGAAATGACACCGCGGCCTTTCCTCCACCCCCTGCACCGCCCCCTGCACACTAACAACAATGCGGCCAACGTCTCCGTGCCAGGCTGGGGAAGGGGCACCGCACCGGCCGCGCACAAGAATCGCAGCCGCCAGCGACCCCCTAGCACCATTCATCCTCGCAGCGGCCGTTGCGGGCGCTACAGCCGCCGACCCCTTCGCCGCCGCGAGCCACCGGAGCTGGGTCGCGCCCCACCGCGGCCGCCGCCTGGCTGGCCGCCCGGTCGTCCCGCGTCACGCGGGGGTGAGGGCGCGGGGGGAGGGACGACGCCGGCCGCGGGCACGCGGGACTCACCGGGTGGAGGTGCCCTTCCGCACATCGCACATCATGCACTTGAAAGCCTCGGCGCTGTTCCGGAAGGTGCAGACGCTGCAGTCCCAGTAGCCCTCATCCGAGGCGGGCTTCGGCTGCCGCTTCGGCCTGCAGGACACAACCGGACACGACGCCGCAGCGCGGGGTCAGCGGCAGGCCGCGCCCGGCCCCCGTGCCCCGCCCCGCCCGGCCCGCGACCCCCGCCCCGCCCCCCTCTCTTCTCCCCGGGCGCCGCGCAGGGGAGAGGGGAGCGCAGCCGCTGACCCCGGCCGCCATCGAGGCCCATTGTGGGCAGCAGCCGCGCGCCGCGCCCCCCCCCCCACCTCCCACCCCGTGCCGCGCTACCGGCCTCGCGGACCGCGGCAGCCCCGCCGGCGGGCCGCCGTACCCTACCTGGTCGGGCTCTTCTTGTCGCCCATGCTCGCTGCCGACGCGCGCCTCGGAGCCGCGGCCGGTCTGTCAGCCGCCCGGGGTAGAGGGGCCGGCGGAAGCGCCGAGGCGAGGGGGCGGGGAAGGCCGCGCCGCGAGCTGCAGCCGCCGCCGCCGCCGCCGCCGCCTCCGGATCCCACGCAGCCTCCAGCTGTCGGGGAAACTCCTGCCCGCGCGCACGTGACCCGCGCCGACCAACCAGCGGCCGCGCCGGAGACTTCAAACGCGGGGAGCGCGGCCCAGCACCCCGGGCGAGTTCGCCGCGCCGCCTCCCGCCCGGAGCTTCCCAGGCCCGGGAATCCCGGAGGGGCGCGATGGCAGGCGCTGGCAGATGCCAGTGCGCTAGGGCACGCGGCTCCCCCGCTCCCACGCGCGGCGGGACTGTCACCCTTCGTTTGGGGAAGCGAGACGGAAGCTCAGGGAAAGGTTCGGTGCCCTGCTCTTAGCTTACATAATTCAAACATGACGAAACCACAGGGTCTGATCCCGTTTTAATTCCAGAAGCGTTCTCTCGGTCTCACGGGGCTCTGCAGTGGCTTGTTATAAAACGGATGCTTCTCATGACAAACGAGCTTGCTGGTGCCCTGAACACCAACGCCCCCATACACACACACACCGATCTCTTTATTTCAGCCTGCTGGAAACATGCATCTCGTGCTAGATGGTCCTTTAAATTCTGGTTCTGCCTCGCAGATCGAGCCGGTAACCCACCGCCAGAGTTATCATGCCTTCGCTCTGATCAAGAGACCACCTTAGCATGGCAGTCAGTGACTCGCCAGCAGGAAAGCTGCACCCTGAAGAGAGAGAAAAATGAAAGTCATCCCTTCACAGATCTCTGACTTCTATTCTTCGGTGTGCTGACGGAGGCATAGAAGCTTAGCGTCAGGCTTAAGTGAAGAGGACCCGAGTTCAGGCACTTCGTGCTTAACAGTTGGTCGGAAAAGAAGAAGGCTGTGTGACTCGCTGTTGGGGTGTACTGTAGGATGTTTAGGAAATCTCTTCCCAGATGGAACAGAGTGGGATAAAGCAAATTTCCATCATAATACTCAGAGTGGGATGGCAACTGAAAACTTTTGATTGTTTTAATTATTTCCAAAAGCCTTAATATTTTGCATTATGTTATCTGAGGGTAATTGAAATAGGAAAGAAAAACCCCAGCTAAGGGGAGACTTCTGTATTGATGTATTACTTTCTAAGCAACAGGAACTAATAATAATAAGTTAATAATCGAAATGAGAAACACCATCTTTTTATCATTGGGAATTAGAGATTAATTGGGGTAATTAAGAGGGAAATAGGCTACAGGACTCTGAGAGAAGGAACTCAAATGAGGTGTAGCAGAACGGGCCGGGGGCGGGGAGGGGTGTCTAGATCAGTGGTGGAGCACTTGCTTACCATGAGTTACTGAAGATTTGAAAAAAACATTTAAAAGGTTGATTTAAGTGGGGTTTTGCTTGATCAGTTAACATCACTTTATTTTTGCAAACCGGAGATGAGTATAAAAGTTATAGATTAGCTGTTGCATTAATTTTCCAAGATTAGTGTTAGAGGCTGGGTGTTTTCTGGAATAGGAATGTATTTTCCCATGATACCGGAGGCTCCAAGTAAGAGACGGGTTTTCAGCAGGGCTGGTTCTTCCCAGGCCTGTGCTCTTGGCTTGCGGATAACCATCTGTTTTGCTCCCACCTTCACAGAGTCATCATTGTATGCCTGTGCCTGTATCCTGATCTTTTTATATCTGTGCCTATGTCCAACTCTTCTTATAAAGGTGCCATTCATTGGGGTAAAGCCTACAGCAGTGGTTCTGAACCTGTGGGTCGCAACCCCTCTCTCCCCGTCTGTGTGGAATGTGTGCGCGTGCATATGGAAGGCAGCGGTCAGCATCAGTTGTCTTCCTCAGTTACTCTCCGTCTTCCACTTCAGATGGTCTCCCACTGAACGTGGAGCTCTCTAATTCAGCTAGACTGGTGGCTGCCCCAACCCAACCATTGCACGCAGCCGGGACTGTCACCCTTCGTTTGGGGAAGCGAGAGGGAAGCTCAAGGAAAGGTTTGGTGCCCTGAACCCCAGAGATCCTTGTCCCTGCCTCTTTGTTGCTGGGGTAACAGGCTCACACCACTGCATCCTGGGAAATTGAACTCGGGTCTTTATGCTTTCAGCGCTAGAACTTTTCCAGTTGAGCCATGCCCCTTAACCCCTCCCCCCCTTTCTCCTGTGTGCTATATCCTGGCAATAGGAAGGACCACACCATGTTTTGACCTCTGGTTTAAAACATGCACTGCAGCCGGGCGATGGTGGCGCACGCCTTTAATCCCAGCACTCGGGAGGCAG
>JAQHUG010000053.1:5426260-5442793 GCA_028555095.1 Dicrostonyx torquatus | reverse complement strand
CACACCTTTAATCCCAGCACTCGGGAGGCAGAGGCAGGCGGATCTTTGTGAGTTCGAGACCAGCCTGGTCTACAAGAGCTAGTTCCAGGACAGGCTCCAAAGCTACAGAGAAACCCTGTCTCGATAACAAAAACAAAAAATCTTTCTTCCATGTCAGGAGGAAATGGTCAGTATGATCAAACTGTTGAGGCAGCTGCCTTGTTCATCCACGGAAACATGCCATACCCAGTGCAGGTTTGTGCTGGTGGCTAGTTAGAAGTTCAGCAGTAGTGATGTATCTTGAAAATCTGCAAGGTTAGCCTTGGTGAGAGAATCATGGTACTGAGCCCACACAAAGGCCCTATTTCAGACAATATGGCCACTTTAAGCATAAGCCCACCAAGAAAGCGCTAGGGTGACTGGAGAAAGTGGATGACATTCACTTTGTTCTCTTACCACAAGCTTCCCTTCATCCGATGCTCTATGTGGAATAGCTTGCTAGCCCACTCTGCTGCCCATTCTGAAAGATCCATCCAGTACCAGACTCTCCACTCTTTGCATCAGTTTTCCAATCTGCTCTGAGTTCCTGATCATGTAGCTTAAAGATTAGAAACTACCCATGAATCAGCACGTATCCACTCTAGCCATGCTTTACTCCAGACAATGGGGGCAGCCAAATTGAAAACTTTCTTCTCAGCAGAATTTCTCTCTGCTGCCACCCTCAGGGCCACCTCACTGTAGGGTGCCATCCTGTCATACAGAACCACTTGTAAACCAGGCCCAGAATGTTTCCTTCCTCACTCCAGCTGTCGTATGAAATTCCTATAAAGCTACAGGTGTGGACTGAGAGAATTCCTGTTGTGCACTTCTCTTTCCTCCCACTTATGTCCAACATTCCAATGGAACAGGTTGTTGCTATGCATACACATATAAATTTTGGGCTTGGTCCATTTCATAAAAAGGAAAATCAATGTGGTCATTTGGTGTTATATGATTAGCCATTCCATCTCTACACAAAGTCATAGAGGCCACAAAGACATCTGCTCAGTATCCTATAGACTATTTTATATACATGGCTGTTTAAATATTGTACCTCACCATTCTCACTGGTGTTTGCTCTGATATCAGTAATTTTTTGTTTGAACTATGCTCTTTCCATCTAGGTATGGTGGCACACACCTGTTATCTCAGCACTTAGAGGAAGAAATAGAAGAAACTTAAACAATACCCTGTTCAACAAAGCAAGACCATATCTTAAAAAAAAAAGGACATTTTACCTTCTGGTCATGTTCAAAAATTCTCTTTTAGTATCTATACTAAATTATACTGAATTTATCTTGCTTTCCAGTTATATTTTGTTCTATTTTCATCTTTTTTTCTACAGAGATTGTCTTTTAAATTTGATCTCTTCCAACTTTTCATCACTTTTGTTGATTTCTATTTGACACACTCCGTCTTGCTAGATTTCGTGTTTTTCTCTCATCCATATTTTTGTTTATTTTACTTGTTATGGTTTTGTTTGTTTGTTTTTTAAGACAGAGTCTATTTAAGAACAGACTATTCTCACTGTGTAGCCAAGGTTGATGGCGAATTCCTGGTCCTGCCTTTACCTCCCCAGCACTGAGATTACAGATGTGTGTTGTTATGTGGCTTTTTTTTCGTGTGTGTGTGCGCGCGCGTGCACATGTGTGCAGTTGCTGCAGTTGCTCAAATTCCCCCCGGGCTGCTGTTAACAATTGTGAGCTACCTGACATGGTACTGGGGCTTGAAGACAGGTCCTCTGCAAGAGCAGTGAGTGCTCTTAGCTACTGAGCCTTCTCTCCAGCCCCTATCTCTGTATTTTCTTAATAACAACATTTTATATCTACCAGTTATTCTTCAAGTCTTTTAAGTTGCTTAACAAATGCCCTGGGAATATGATTTTTATATGTGTCCTTGAGGACTGTCCAGGATTGCAAAAGAGAAGCTAGCTGGTCACACCAGAGAGTGTATGTGCTTTTCTACAAATGCAGTTAACTTACTGGTTCACGGGGAGTTTTAGGTCAAAAAGCAAACAGGGTCTCAAAATGAGAAGTTCTTGGTTCTCATCAGTTATAGTGCACTTGTATGTTAGTGTTCCTACAAATCCACATTGCAGGTTTTAAAGGGGTACAGGGAAGCAGCTCCCTATGTACCCCCACAGCCCAGAACGTTAGTGACGCTGAGTTTACTAACAAACAGCATTTCAATAAACTCATAGTAAAGATTTCACCCCAGTCACTTATTAAATTAGCCTATAAGCTTTCAGTGTGAAATACATTGTACCTACATTTATAACCCCTGGTAAGGTCAAATATATTTTAAATATTTTCCATAAATATACTTGACCAAGAAATTTTACTATGATATCTGAAAAATTAGGAGTACCTAAAAATCTCTTTGTCAAAAAAAAAAAACAGCATGAATACAGCCGCACTATGAAATTCCTTAGTGAAGAAACATTTTTTTCCTCAGACTTAATTATGGAGAATAATATTTTAGGGGGATTTTCAATCTTCTGTTCTAAAAATTTCCTAAGAAAATGATTGAAGGCCAAGTGTGATGGCACACGATTTTAATCCCAGTACTCAAGAGGCAGAGGCAGGTGGATCTCTGTGAGTTTGAGGCCAGCCCAGTCAACATCATGAACTCCAGGATAGCCAGGAACTACATAGCCCTGTCTCAAGAAGAAAAAACGATGGGACAGTGTCTGTGTGTTTGTGAGTAGAATAATACATTTTCCCTCAGAGAAGAAGAGGAATTGTGTGAGGGAAGGGAGGGGTTAGCAAAAGGAGGTGGAGAATTGGGAAGGGATGTCTTGAAGAGGGTGATTAAGACCACAGGAAAATGACAGATATGTATAAATATGGCAAAAATAGTGCTGTGCCTGCTTCAGTAGCACAAATACTAAAATTCAAACAACAAATAGATTAACATGGTCCCTGTACAAATCCATGAAGGAGTCCATATCTTAATATGACCATAAAATGTACATGCATGAAATGTAATGAAATTCATTGTTATGAATAATTGATATATGCTAATAAAAACATTAAAATGTTCCTAAATAACGCAATTCATTAATATATTCTAGAAGAAAACACATCATATAAACATATACAATAATGTTTTAATAGTATGTTTTATAATATTTTAAATATGTGACATTTCATAGATTAAGTATATTTGATTTTTGTTTGTTTATTCTCACAGACAACAGTTCTTGTCCAACATGGAGTTACCTGAGCTGAGCTCTTTGCTAAGGAGACCCTTGTCTGGATGAAGGCTGCAGCATCCTGAGCTTGGAGAGGCCCCAGGTCAGGTCCCTCAAGGCGCATGTGCTGTCCTCTGGTGCTGGAGGTTTTGGTAGGTGGTATCAGCAGGCTCTGTGTGTGCACTTTCCTTCTTGGGATTTGGTCCCATTCCCTTTCACTTACTCCCTGATCCCACAGAAGGGTGCATAAGAGAACTTCAGTACCCTCTAGCAGGTCACACCAAGGTGCATTGTAGTTTCTGAGACCAGGTCTCTCTCTGTAGCTCAGGCTGCCAGCAAATGTGTTGATGCCAACACTCAGGAAGCAGAAGCAGGATGATCCAATTGGTAGCCCGTCTGATACTGAACAAAATCCTTCTCAGAACGAAACATAAATCCTGGTTCTGAAACTTGCTAGCTATGTAGCCTTGGATATTTAACCTGTGCCTCAGTTTCCACATCTTTAAAACAAGGTAATAATATATGTATTTAGGGTTACTATGATTGCCAAACACTTGTTTTTTCTGAAATAGTTCAGTAAATAGCTGGACTCTAGAAGAAGATAGACTCCTTAGTGTAAGTTCCACCACTTACTAATTGGAAAATACTGAACAAGTTACTTGCATTTCTGTACCTCAGTATTCCCACCTATAAAATGGGAATAGTTGGCGCAGGTAATTATTTTGGGTTGCTATACGTGAAGAACTATACCTGGCACCTTTGCAGTCGTCCTTTATGTAACTGCCAGTGAGGCTTGAGGTAGAAAGGAATGGGGTGGGGGGTTGTAGCACAAATTCTAATTGGTCTTTATAATAAAAACCCTCACACCTAGCAGTGGTGGCACACGCCTTTAATCCCAGCACTTGGGTGGCAGAGGTAGGTGGATCTCTGTGAGTTCAAGGCCAGCCTGGTCTACAGAGCAAGTTCCAGGACATCCAGGGAAACTTTGTACACTGTCTCGAAAAAAACAATACTATTACTACTAATAATAAAAACTCAGTGTAGCTTGAATTCTAGTTGGTCTTAATATTAAAAACTCAGAGTCAGGTATTAGAGGGTAAAAGCTGAGAGATCAGAGAAGCAGAGCGCCAGCCACTAGAGAGTTCTCACCTCTGTCAGTGCTCAGACTGAAAGGGTGACCCTGTCCTCAGACTGCATCCTCAGACTGTCTCCTCCTCCCTTATCCACCCAGCCACATCACTTCCTGTCTACCTCCCTAGTACTGGGATAAAAGGGGTAGGATCCAAGTGCTGGGATCACCTTTGCGTGAGCTCTCTTTCTCTTTTAGACAGATTCATTCTTGTGTATTCAAGGGTGGCCTTGAAATAACAGAGATCCCTTGCCTCTGTCCCCCAAGTCCTAGGATTAAATTGGGTTAGCTCTGCACTGTAATGGTTTAGCTCTGCACTCTGATCTTCAGGGAAGCTTTATTTTGTGTGTGTGTGTGTGTGTGTGTGTGGTTTTTTTTTCAAGATAGGGTTTCTCTGTAGCTTTGGAGTCTTCCTGGAAATAGCTCTTATAGACGAGGCTGGCCTCGAACTCCACAGAGATTCGCCTGCCTCTGCCTCCAGACTGCTGGGATAAAAGGCGGGTGCCACCAGTTCTGGGTGAAAACTTTATTTGTTAAGACATACATAATATCACTACAACTCGAAGTCAGCTATCAGGAGGTGAAAGCTGAAGGATCAGAGAAGCAGAGCGGCCAGTCACTAGAGTTCTTACCTCTACTAATGCTAAGACCAAAGGGGTGATCCTATCCCTACGAATCCTCAGACTGCATCTGAGCTCCAGTCTCCTCCTGCCTTATATTGCTCTCTCCACCCAGCCATATCACTCCTGTCTCCACCTGCCTAGTGCTGGGATTAAAGACATTGATCCCAAGTGCTGGGATCACCTTTGCGTGAGTTCTGTTTCTCTCTTAGACAGATTCAATCTCTTGTAGCTCAGGGTGGCCTTGAACTCACAAGAGATCCATCTGCCTCTGTCTTCTGAGTGCTAGGATTAAATGTATGTGCCACTACCACCTCTGTGACTTACTAGGGACTTAGCTCTGCACTCTGATCTTCAGGCAAGCTTTGATAGATCACAAACAAAGTATCACTACAGTGGATGGCACTGAATCTATTCTCAAGTTAGAGAGACCAGGGATCTTACTGGAATTATTAGGTAGCCCACTTCTCCTCTGCCCAATGAGTGTTCAGGTGGGGTAGCATGGCTAGTTAACAGGACACCTCACTAAGGCTCACTAATGCCCTGCCAGGCAACTAGAAGTTGATTGGAGGGTTTTTGTTGTTGTTTTATGTGTTTTCTGAAAACACTAATTTATTGTGTTACAGTGCACCTGTGGAGGCCAGATGACCGCTTGTATGGGTGAGTCCTCTCTTCCTTATATTCTGTGTGGACCCTGGGGTCAAACTCAGGTTGTCATGCTTTTCCCACAGTGCTTTCTTGCCAGAGCCCCTCTAAGTTTGTGAAGCCCAAGGATGTCTCAAATTTGTATCCTCCAGCCTCAGGCTTCTGAATACAGGGTTTTTTTTTAGGGGATTCATGCCACCACCCGCAGCTTGGATCTTAGTTTCTATTTAAATCAAGGGTGTGACTCAAATATCACTGTTGGGGACAGCTGCCTAAACTATAGGTCCCAACAAATCCTGTAATTGTAACTATTTGGGGGGAAAGTTAAATTGTAATCTTTATAAATATGTGTTTTGTTTTTTAATGTTTTAAAATAAGGCCTCACAACTTGGGGAAGCCTATTCTTTTTTATTATTATTATTATTTTTTAATGTGTAGCCCAGGCTGGCCTCGAACTCGTGATCCTCCTGCCTCTGCCTCCTTCAGCAAATCCTACCGGTGTGCACCACCACAACCGGCAAGGAAGCCTGCCTATTCTTGAATGATCTCCCTACCTCAGTCTCTAAGGGCTGGAACTACAGGCATGTGCCACCTTGCCTGTAACTTGATAAGTTTTTCTTTTGTGTGTATTCATCTGTATGATGTGCATGTGTAAATTGAAGTTGGATATGATCCTCAGTCATTCTCCACCATCTCTTTTGGGAGACAGGGTATTTTACTGAAATAGGAGTTGATCAGTTCACCTAGGCTAGATGACCATCAAGCTCCAAGTTTTCCAGGACTTAATACCTACTAGGTCTCACACTGAAGATCAGACTGACCCCAAATTTATAACCTTGCCTCTGCCCCACCAGAACAGGGGTTAAGGGTGTGAACTACTATCCTTAGTCTGTATTTCTAAATTGTTAAATTGATAAATTTCTGAACTACTTTAAAATAATAGAATTTTATGTATTTAAAACTGTCTAAAATTTTGCAAATTCAATTATTAATTTTAAGTTTAAATGGGAAGGCAAATATGTATACAAAAATTCTCTACAGTGCCAGTTGTGGTGAGACCCCTTCTCAAAAACAAAACTCTGTGTGTGTGTGTGTGTGTGTGTGTGTACATATAATATGCACATGCACAATACAGTGAAATTAATTCTTCTATGAATTTTGGACAACGTGTAGTCATGTAATAATGATCACATAGTCAAGATGTAGAGTAGTTTGATCAACCCCAAACTTGCGACCTGCTGTCCAGTATGACTAGCCCCCTCCCCAAATTTAACCTGTGGCAGCTACTGACCTGTTTCCCATCCTAAATCACTTTTCCTGGAATGTGTTGCGGAATTACCTCCAAGGTTGAAACATTTCATCCTACAGGAAGTTCCCTAGGCAGGAAATAGTTTTAGGAAGTCCCTGAAACTGACCAGATTCCCCTGCCTCAGTAAACAGAAGCTGACTGTCGCCCACAAAATGGAAAGGTAATTTGAGCTGCAAAGAAAACTCAGAGCTCTTGCCTAGAAGCAACAGAAACCTGCTGAACTGCCGGGCAGAGGGTTAGACAGGTGTCTCCAACATGCAGAACTGCCTGCAGGCTGTGCAGTGTGCTCCATGTTCCCAGGGTTGTGAGCTGCTCCTCTAAGTAACCCATCACCCATAGCCCTCTAAGGAACTCTAATAAAACTCTTCAGTTTTCTACATTGGACTCGGGTGATGTTCTGCACTTTTGTCTGACGTGAGTTCCCTATCTGAGGTAAGTAGACATGTGTGCTGCACCTCTCCAGGCAAAGTTTCATCACATAACATAATGTCGTATAAATAAGATCAAACAGACAATAGTCCTTTGAGTCTGGAACCTTTCACATAGAATAATGTATTTGTGTATGTGTGCTCATTCTTGTATATACATATGTTTATATGTGTTAGTGGGCCTATATGCATGTGTGGAGGCATAGGATGAGGGTAATATTAGTTTTTTTTTCCCCTCAGGAGCTATTTTCTTTTCTGTCTGTCTGTCCGTCTATCTTTCAAACTATCTATTGTAGGCAGATTTTTTTTCTGTCCCGCCAATCAGTTCCCAAATAATGACATGGAGACTTATTATTAATTATGAAAACTCGACCAATAGCTTAGGCTTGTCCCACTAGCTCAAATAACTCAAATTGTCCCACTTCTATTCATCTATGTGTCGTCACGTGATGTGCGGGATTTGCTTGTCCTCCTGCTTGTCTTACTCTCTCTCTCTCTGGTTTCTCCCTTCTTCCTAGCATTCTCTCTGCCCTAAAAATCCTGCCTAGCTATTGGCCATTTAGCTTTTTATTAAACCAGTCACAGTGACATATCTTCACACAGTGTAAAGGAATATTCCAGAACAATCTCTCTATTATCTATGTGTCTATCTTTTGGTTTGTTGTTGTTGATCCAGGGTTCCTCATTAATCTGGAAATTGCTAAACAGAATAGGTGAAGGGATAGGACACCCTAGGACCCCGCCTGCCCCTGCCTCTGTGGAGCTGGAATGACAAGCCTGTGCTAGCACACTCAGCTTTATATGTGAGTTCTGGACGTTGAACTTGCATTTGTGCAGCAAGCACTTTACCCACTAGCCATGTCCTCGGCTCCCTCTTTTAAGATTGTAAAGTTTATATTTCAAGTGTGATTGATTTAAGCAACTTTCATGTAAAGTTTAGGATGCTGAGGAAGGTATATGTTCTCATTGGATCCAGTCACTGCAGAACCAGTAATTGAAAGTACTACCCCTTTCTGTTGAATTGCCCTTGCACAATTGTTCAGAATCAACTGACCATGTTTTAGAGGGTTTATTGCACAACTCTGTTACATTCTATTGGTCAGCTTGTCTGTTCCTTTCATCAAGCCCATGCTGTCTTAAGCATTATAAATTAATAGTTAATCTTTCAATCTAATTGGATAGACATTGGTAATGATGTGTTGTATTATTTATTTGTAAGTAGTTTTAGAAAAATGGATCAATTTCTGCTGTTAATCTTTTATTTGAAAGGTTAGGACTTTCATTATTGTTGAAAGGTGTAGTACTTTTGGTTTTTTCTTGATGATATCACTCTGTGTAGCCCAGACAGACTTCAAATGTAGGATCATCTTGCCTCACCCTCCCCTGTGCTGGGGTTACAGGTTACACTGTGCCCTCCATGTTATTAAGTTTTAATTGTATTTATTAGTTATTTTATTGTTATTTATATTAAAATGGTGATACTTTTCCTTGACTCTGGTTCATTTTAGATCTTTACATGAGCAGCCTTTTTTCCCCCTTGCTGTGGGAATTGGACCCATGTCCATGCACTCTACCTCTGGGCCACATCCCCAAGTGTTCATGGACTGGTTTAGGTATGCTTATTTACTGTGAAATGCAAGCAA
Organism: Dicrostonyx torquatus; assembly: GCA_028555095.1. Taxonomy (NCBI): domain Eukaryota; kingdom Metazoa; phylum Chordata; class Mammalia; order Rodentia; family Cricetidae; genus Dicrostonyx; species Dicrostonyx torquatus. Next base: position 5,433,808 of record JAQHUG010000053.1, on the reverse strand, counting down.
CTAAAATTTACAGTTTTCGCTACTTTTTGGTGTCCAGTTCAGCAGCGTGAAATATATTCCCACTGTTAGATACATAAGCACCACCAACCTTTCCACACACTTTCAGCTTTCAAAGGTGACATGGTAAACAATGATAAACATCCTTGTCCCACAGCCTCTGGCAACCCCAATTTCACTTCTGTCTTTCGGAATCTGACCACCATGTGCATACAGTCGCAGTGGCCTTTGAGCCTGACTTGTTTCACTTCTGTCTCTGAGACTGAAAAATGTGTAAGAATTTCCTTCCCTTTTCATGTTGAGTCGTGACGCACTGTATTTAACAGATATCTTTCCTCATGCCTGTGAAAAGACACGACAAAGCACCAGTAGGGAGGAATGGCTTGTTTTCTCACAGTTTGAGGGGACAGTCCATCATGGCAGGAACATGTAGGACCTGGTCATTGTGTACCCACAGTTAGAAAGCAGAGGGGGATGACCTCAGCTTAAGGAATGGTGCTGCCTGCATTCAGGGTAGGTCTTCCTTGCCGCGTTAAACCTTCTGAAAACACACTGACACTCAGGTGTGTTTTTAAGGTGACTGTAAACCAGGCAGAGTAGATAATGAAGATGAATCACCACAGGCATCTATACTCGTTTTTCACCCATTCATCTTGGTGGTGCTTAGGTTGCTTCTCCATTTCAGGTGTTCTGAAAGGGAACGGTGTGAATATGAGTATTTAGATAACCTTAAGTCACTGGTCTCAGTCCTTTTGGGTGTGTCACTAGAGTGGAGTTTATTGGATTATATCTTAATTCTACATTTAGTTTTTAAAGAACTGACATACCAATGGACTATAGACTTCAAGGAATTATGTGGTTATTTAACATTGATTTTTACATTAATGGTAGACTTACAGAGATGATATAGAAAGTGGAGATAGATTTTTTTACTTTAATGGGCAATATTATAGGTTGTGGGAAGGGCTTGGAAGGGCAGCTGAGGAAAGGATTCAGACGTTTCCAGGACTTTACTAGTATTAAAGATCCAGTACATTCTTAGGGTCATTATTTGCTTTACACAATAGTTTTTTCATTGAATTTATGCACATATGCTCTTATGTCTGTGTCTGTGTCTGTGGATGCCTGCAGAGGCCAGAAAAAGGCATGGGATCCCTTGGATCTGGATCACAGGCATCTGTAAGCCACCTTAAAGCTTAGGACGGAAACCCAGATCTTCATGATTGAGCAATAAGTGCTCTTCACCATTAGGCCACTCATCCAGTCATTTATTATTTGCTTTCAAAATTCTAATGTTAGAGGTATACTCAGCATCTAAAATTTTGAATGTTTATTTTATTACTGCCTTTGTTACTTTTCTATTGCTGTGAAGACACCGTGACCAAGACAGCTTATAGAAGAAAGAGTTTGCTGGGGGAATACAGTTTCAGATGGTGAGTCCATGACCATCATGACAGCTTGCTGGCAGACATGGCAGTGAGCAGTAGCTAAGAGCTTACATCTGATTCATAAGCATAGGGCAGAGGTAACTAGGAATTGTGAGACCTCAAAGTCCACCCCCAGTCACACACCTTCTCCAACAAAGATGTGTTTCATAATCTTTCCTTAACAGTGCCACAAATGGGGGACCAAGTATTTATGTGAGCCTACTGGGGCCACTCTCATTTAAACCACAATTACTATTCAAGAAGAACATACTCAAAAATACTTAGTCCTGGAAATAGTTTTTCTACAAGGTTTTAAGAAAATGAGCCTGTAGCATAAATTCTAATTATTCCTTTTTTTTTTTCCTTTGACATTGAGCACTTTATTAGTGGTGAAAATCACCTTTGTTAAGGCAGAAAGGCAGTGGGATGGACAAGACCAGCGCCCATCTGAAGGGATTTCCCTGGAAATTAGGTGTTTCTCTATGCAAATTTAGAGAAAACACCATCATGGAAGAACTCCCCCCAGAGTGCAGCCTGTGATCACCAAACCCGGATGCCAGGAACGTCTTAGGAAGCCGCAAGGCTGCTGGGACAGCAGGGCTTCTACGTCAGGTTCGACGTCGAAGGTGCAAAAGCAATGGCTGTACCTGCTCACCGGGCCCACCAGGAACTTGTCGAAGTTCCAGGCAATGTCGTTGCAGCACACCAGAGACCAAATGATGTACTTGGGGTCGGTCATGAGCACAGTGGGATGGTCACTGGGCGCTGGCAAAGACTCCCGCAGGAAGGTAAAGAGCGGATGAGCCTTCTCACCATTAACCTCGCACTTCTTGAACAATGTAAAGTTGGGTTCGAACCCCCCAACAAGTCGGATATACTTGAAGGAATTCGGAATCTCTTCGTTCTTGGCATTCTCCTGATTTCCGAACTGATTGCACGGGATATCTAGCACCATCAGGCCACGGGGCCCGAGTTGTCTCCGCAGATCTTTCATCTGGGTGTAGTCAGGGTCGTCGTGCCTCAGAGGGATGCGACATTCTCAACAAGCAGCACCTTGCCCCGCAGGGAGCCCGGGCTCAACAAGCTTCCCGCCTGCCAGCGGGCGCGCCTGCGCAGAGAAGGCAAAGCTTGAAGTAGCCAGCCAGGCAGTGGTGGCACACACCTTTAATCCCAGCACTCAGGAGGCAGAGCCTGTGAGTTCAAGGTCAGCCTTGTCTACAGACAGATCCAGGACAGGCTCAAAAAGCTACAGAGAAACCTTGTCTAGAAAAACCAGAAATAAAATAAATAAAAGCTCAAAATCAGTTATTGGGGGTGAAAGCTAAGGTATCAGAGAAGCAGAGCGGTCAGCCACTAGAGAGACCTTTTACCTCTACCAATCCTCATGCCAAAGGGACAATCCTGTCCTCAGACTGCCTCCTCAAACTCCATCCTCTGACTGCATCCACAGACTGCATTTCCAGACTGCATCTGAGCTCCTCTCTCCTCCTTCCTTGTGTTCCTCTCTCTGCCTAGCATATCACTTCCCATCTCCACCTCTCTGGTGCTGGGATTAAAGATGAGAGGCACCACTGCCTGGCTCTGTTTCTCTTTAAGACTGGATCAATCCAGTATAGCCCAGGGTGGCCATGAACTAACAGAGATCCCTCTGCCTCTCTCCCAAGGATTAGAGATGTGTGCCACCACTCCCTGGCCCCCATTGATTTAGCTCTGTACTCTGATCTTCAGGTAATCTGTATTTGTTAAAACATAAATAAAATAGAGCTACATATCCCCCCTTTTTTTTTCAAAACAAAAAGCCTGAATCTAATCTCCTTTAGCTTTTTTTTCTGACCATTACCAATAACAACTTTTAACATCTCTCCCCTAAACAACAACAAATATCCATAACCCAATGAAAGGCATAGAGACCCACCCCACCTCTTGGGAATTTTCCGTTGATATCTCTTATCAGACTGAGAAATATCTTTTTGAGGAGACGGGGCTTGAGACAGTGTTTCTCTATATAGCAGCCCTTGCTGGCCTGGAACTCACACTGACTGGCCTTGAACTCACAAAAATACCATGCCTCCCAAGAGCTGGGATTAAAGGCATGTACCACCACCGCCCAGCAAGAATTATTATAAGTAAGCACCGTGAAGGCAAATTTTTCTCTGTCTTTTTCTTTTAACAGTATACTGAAGAAACAGTCTTTTAAATCAGTATCTTTAAGAGGCCATCCTTTAGGCAATAGAGAAGGTAAAGGAATTCCAGACTGTAGAGAATCCATTGGCTGAATCACCTTATTAACAGCTCTTAGATCTGTTACCATTCTCCATTTTCCAAATTTCTTTTAAACAACAAATACAGGAGAATTCTAAGAGCTACTTGATTCTTCAATATGCTGAGCATTTAACTCTTCCTGTGTCAGGTGTTCTAAGGTGGGCAGTTTCCCTGTTGTTAAAGGCCATTGCTTAACCCTACTGGTTTGTCTGCCAACAATTTTAAAGGTAGGCTGTTGATGCCATATCAGCAGCTGTTGTGCCCATTTCTTGTGCAACCTGAATGGTCAGTGATTGTTCTTTATAACACCTTCTAATATTTTTTCCCAGAAATACATGTTAACATATGGTTTGATTCTGAGATAGGAGGAAAGTTAATCTGAGAATTCCATTGCTGTAAAAAATCCTGTCCCTACAAACTCATTGCTATGTTAGTTATGTGTGACTTTAATTTTCCTCTCTGTTCTCCTAGCTCTATACATTAGACCCCTCTTGCACTCTGTTTTACCTAAGATAGAGTTTCAATCCCTAAAAGCTGGACATTTACCTCCTGAAGAGGCCAATTTGGATGCCAAGATTCTGGTGTAATTATTGTTACATTTGCACCCGTGTCTACCAAACCTTCAATGACAATGTCATTTATTCATATTTTTAATTGTGGTCTTTGTTGATTTACAGAATTTCCCAAAATATTCACTTTATGGTTGCTCCTAATTTTTTTGTTCTCTCTTTTATCACTGTTCTATTATCTAGAGCAGTATGGTTTATTACAATAGGCATTAGGTTCTTTAATTGCTCCGGGAAAGAGTTTCCTCCATGATGGCAGGAAATGACTGAACTGGATTTGGTATGGGGGGGGGGCTGCAAGAGGTCCCTCAAGGAATTTCCAGACAGCAAAGGGTTACCTTGAATGTTTCTTGTTGACCTACATTCGTTAGTCCAATGTCTGTCTTTGCAACATCTTTTGCATAATCCAGATGGGAGGGGTGTTCTGTCTGGATTATGCTTTTAAAAAACATTGTTTCTTGGAACATCCTGTTTAGAGTTCCTTTAAGGTAACCTTGTTTGCCACAATTGAAACATTTGACATTTCATTTTCCCCCAAAACCTCTGGAAGTCATCTCTCCTATCCAAGTATCATAATCATAAGATTCAATATTGATGGTTTCTCGAATCCATTCATCCAAGGGTACTGATCTCGCCTTTAAAGGCCTAATTATTCTTTTGCATTGAGAATTAGCATTTTCAGTGCCAGAGATTCAATTATTATTTGTCTAGCTTCTAAATTTGGTATCATTCTATTTACTGCTGAAATCAGTATTTATAAGAAATCAGAAAAAAACAAAACAAATCAAAACAAACAAACAAACAAAAACGGCCAGGCGGTGGTGGCGCACACCTTTAATCCCAGCACTCGGGAGGCAGAGGCAGGCGGATCTCTGTGAGTTTGAGACCAGCCTGGTCTACAAGAGCTAGTTCCAGGACAGGCTCCAAAGCTACAAAGAAACCCTGTCTCCAAAAACAAAAACAAACAAACAAAAAAAAATAAATCAGTGAAAGTTTCCTTTGAGTCCTGTATGACTTCTGTAAATGACTCAGTCTTCTTTCCTACTTTTTTAGTTCTGTTCCAAGCATTCAAAGCTGATGCACAGCATAAAGCCAGGATGTGGTCATCATTTAGGGATTGCCTTACTATATGAGCATAATTTCATCTAAGAAGTTGATCTTGGGAGATTTCCATACCACTAGCTCTACTGCATTGTTCAATGGTCTTAGCCTCTTCTTTCAACCAGGTCCTCCAGTGTAATTGAGGATCAGGCTCCAAGACTGCTGTAACCAATTCTCTCCAATCTTGAGGGATTATTCTATTACAAGTTGACCATGAGTTTAATATTTACGTCACAAAATGTGAATGCATGCCATATGAGACTATCACTTTCTTAAATCTCCTTAAATCTAACTTTGCCACAGGCTCTTACAAAGCCGCTATCATTTGACAATTCCTATAAAGTTACTGGATGTATTAAGGTTGGCTGTTTGAAAGTCTTAGGCTGTTCCTCTCTTTCCCTATAATTCAATGCTAAAATTGATTTCCTCTGGATTTCAATATCTCTATGATCTGTTTTATTAAGTTTTTCTAAGTCCTGTATTTTGGCACTCAGACCAAACAACTTTTTAAAAGATAAAAACCAAGATGTATCAAAACGACAACAAGAATTATCACAATGATAATTAATAGTATGTCTATCCCAGTTAAAGTGATCATCCCTTCATTTAATTGTTCCATTTTTAAATCATGTATTACATAATCATGCAGAGATCTAACTTTCTCTATCATAATTGTGTCTTCCATTTTTAACGTGGAGAAAAACTCTCTTTTAACTAAGTCTTCCCTTTAAGAATTCCCAATTTACGCCAGGCGGTGGTGGCGCACGCCTTTAATCCCAGCACTCGGGAGGCAGAGGCAGGCGGATCTTTGTGAGTTCGAGACCAGCCTGGTCTACAAGAGCGAGTTCCAGCGCAGGCTCCAAAGCCACAGAGAAACCCTGTCTCGAAAAACCAAAAAAAAAAAAAAAGAATTCCCAATTTTCTCACCAAATCTACCACCAAACAGTAAAATTCTGACCAGATTTCAAGGCAGTTACCTAGTTTGGCAGCAGCCCTAGAAGGACATCCAGAGAAATCCCACCAGGAGAGAAAAAAGGAAAACCTAGCCAGTAGGGAGGTGACTCCAGCCACGTGTAGCTCTGGCCTTTCTAGTGACTGCAAAACCACAGGCAAGTGGTCAAAAGTTGGGCACCAGATTTAGTATGAATACTAATTGTTTTTAATAAAAACCTGGAGTCAGATATTAGGGGGTGAAAGCTGAGAGATCAGAGAAGCAGAGTGGCCAGCCACTATAGGGACCTTTTACCTCTACCAATGCTCAGACCAAAGGGGCAATCCTGTCCTCAGACTTCATCTCCAGACTGCATCTGAGCTCCTCTCTCCTCCTTCCTTATATTCCTCTCTCTGCCCAGCCATATCACTTCCCATTTCCACCTCCCTAGTGCTGAGATTAAAAGTGTGGGCCACCCACCACCTGGCTGTGTTTCTCTTTGAGACTGGAACGATCTAATGTAGCCCAGGGTGGCCTTGAACTAACAGAGATACCTCTGACTCTGTCTCCCAAATTCTGGGATTCAAGGTGTGTGCCAGTACTGCCTGGCCTTTAGTGACTCGCTCCACACTCTGATCTTCAGGCCAGTTTTATTTGTTAAAGCACAAACAAAGAGTCACCATATGAGTCAGGTGTGCATCCCATTTTTTTTTTTCGAGACAGGGTTTCTCTGTGGCTTTGGAGCCTGCACTGGAACTAGCTCTTGTAGACCAGGCTGGTCTCGACCTCACAGCCATCCACCTGCCTCTGCCTCCCAAGTGCTGGGATTAAAGGCGTGCGCCACCACCGCCCGGTGTGCATCCCATTCTTATAATCCCAGGACTCAGGAAGCTCAGGCAGGAAGACAGCTGTGAATTGAGCAATCCTAGTCTACCTAGTGAGTTCTAAGGCAAAAATAACAACAATGATATGTTATATGCAATTTTATGACCTAATCAAAATTTTAATATAATATTTTAAGTCTACGTAGAGGTGGTAGCTTTTTTATCAACATTCTCAAGAGGAACAGAACATGTGTGTGTATTCATATATAAACACATAATGGGGTTATCAGACTACATAATGGGAATCTATAAATCTAGCAGTGGCTGTGTGCACACAGGAGAGGCAGTTTGTTCAGGAAGCCTTTGCAGTCCAGTGCAAGGCTGAAGGTTGGAAGCTCCCCGGAGTATCACTGGTATATCTATGTGGACCACTGCAAGGC
>JAQHUG010000053.1:5384766-5409457 GCA_028555095.1 Dicrostonyx torquatus | reverse complement strand
CATATAACAAAATTAATCTTAAACTTGTATCAATAAGTCAAAATTTATACCAATGCAAATTATTCATATCCATATGAGACTCAGACTTCCATTAAGCTTATCATGGCTAGTACCAACACTGGCAGGAGATAGTGGTTGGAAGAACTTCCTTTGGGTGATTTGTTTCTATTAGCCTATCATGGCTGGCTTCTGCAGCACCAAGTCTCTCTCTGGCTTAGCCAGGCTAAGTCCGTGATCCCCATTGAGTGTGGTGACAACCCACTGAATGTCTTGGTTCTTCTTTGATCCTCCCTGAGTTGTGGGGACACCCACAACTACTGGCTACAGTAATATTTTCCTTTTCTGTCATCCATTGGAACATGCCTTCCGTACCTTCTCATTCCCCCTTGGGATGCCTCTTGGAAAAACCTATAGTCTCTCCACCTGACACATGACCTGGAGGGCACTAAATTTATTTGCTTTTGAAATCAAATTCGACTACAATAGCCTTTAGATAATCAAAGGGCCACCTAAGGGCACCATAGATCCTAATATTCTTTTGGACCTTTACAAATACTGTGATCTATTGGGGAACTGGAAAGAGATTCCTCCATTCCCTATTTCTCAACTCCAGAAATGGAAAGAGATTCCTTATTCCCTATTTCCCTGCTCCAAGCCCTGTTTGGTTTTTGTCTAATCTTCCCCCTCTCCCATACATGTCCTGTTTTTAAAGTTACCATAAATGGATCTAAGTTGGTTGCAAAGAGGGAGCTAGGAGCAAGACCTAACAGGAGGGGGAGAATGCAAAGGAGTAGGCCAGCTGCAACATGCACACACCCTGCACACACTCTTCACTGGCTGGTGCTTCTCTCAACTCCCTCCTGCAGTGATGTAGGAGGGTCCTTCTTTATTTCTGTTGCTTTCATTGGTTAATAAAGAAGCTGCCTTGGCCTGTAAGATAGGACACAGCCCTTAGGTGGGCGGAGTAGACAGAACATAAGGCTGGGGAAGAAAGGAAGTGTGGCATATGCCATGATCCTCCGGCCCAAGTGGATGCAGGTTAGAATCGTATGGTAAGTCACCACCTCGTGGTGACATACAGACTTTTATAATGGGTTAGTTTAAGATGTAAGAGTTAGCTAAGCAAAGGCTAGAGATAATGGACAAGGCAGTATTTAAATTAATACAATTGTCATGTGGTTATTTCGGGCATAAGATAGCTGGTGGCCGAGAGCCGGGTGGGAAGGAACAAAAGGGCCCATGTTCCTCTCAGGTGCTGGGAACACAGCCACCCCCTCTTACAACACTGCAGCATCCTCTGTCTATAGCCAGGACTCAAAAACAAAATTTCTGTCTCTGAGCCTTCTTTGTTCTCAGCTTACTAGATGCTTTTACAGGGATTCAAGTGTCTTTTAGGTATGAATGGCATTACAGTATTGTTTTATGCAGCCCCACTTGGGTTAAAATCTAGCTCTAGAGTTAGGGTATGACTCTCCCTTCTCTAGACCCAAGCATGCTTGTTTAAAGGTTTCTTCAAAAATCTCTTTCCCATACCAGGCATGCCATCTGCTGTGTGACAGAGAAAGGAGAGCAAAACAAAATGAAGGAACAGTCTGTTCCCAACATGGACCATTATTGCTCATCTCATATTCCTTTGGTTTTGGTTTAACTCTGTAAAAGTTTTGCTAAGGTATAAATCTTATCTCAAGATTTGTAAAACTATGTGTAAACTTCTTGTGCCTCAAGATTTGTGAGCATATTGAGTATGGTTAAACCCTGCACAATCTGTAGCAAAAAGATTAATTTAAAACTCATAACATCAGGATTGATAGTTAAAAATATAGACATAGGTAATCTTTGTTTTGTTGTTTTTCAAGACAGGGTTTCTCTGTAGCTTTTGGAGCCTGTCCTGGAACTAACTCTGTAGACCAGGCTGGCCTCGAACTCACAGAGATCTGCCTGCCTCTGCCTCCCGTGTGCTGGGATTAAAGGCATGCGCCACCACCACCCAGAGACATAGGTAATCTTGAAGGAAACATGTGGCTTGCTGCCATTTTAGCTGCCTTCCCCCAACTGGGATGGAGATAGCTAAATGGTTGACAGCCATCTTTGGTAGGGTTGAGAAGAATGGACTTTGCCATGTGACCTCACTCCCCATCTTGATAAAAGTGACCACATAACATAAGTGATCCAAGGAAAAACAACTCCTTGCTGTGAGCCCCAAACCAGTTGATTCTTCCACTATTTTCAATCATACTAACCAACCACAGTTTCCTCTCTTTCTCTCCGGTTTCTCTGGTTTCCCTTCCTCCCTTCTCAACCACAGACTGCCCACCTAATCAGGACTGAGGAAGTCCTTGACCAGGACCCTGAATGAAATTATAGTACCCTAGGAGGCATCCTTTCTAGGGATCAGTTTGTAACTTGCCTCCTGGCTGGCCATCCCTAAAGAGGTAAATTATGAAATAATCCAAGAGGTTATCCAGGACAAACATGATAGCTCATCTCAGTTCCTAGACCACCTCACAAAGGCCCTCTCACAATATACCAATCTGGATCCCAAGACCCCAGATAGAAAACAACTCCATGTAACCTACTTCTTCTCCCAGAGTTTCCCTGATATTAGAGCCAACCTTAAATATCCAGAGAAAGGACCCCTGACTCCACAGGCTAAGTCTTAGCAATGGCCTTTAAGATATACCATGGGAAAGATGAAAAAGTCTCCAAACAAAAATACCTGATGCTAGCAAAGGCCTTTCGATTGGCCATAGCAACTACCAGGCTCCCTGGCCTCCCAAAGTCCGAGAACCTCTGGGTCCCTGTTTCAAATGCAGTCAGGAGCCAGGCCTGTTTGATCTCTCATAAACCGTCCAGACCATGTCCAAGGTGCCATCAAAAAGGGCATTGGGGTGTTGACTGCCCCCATGTGTCTTGTGGTGTGGGACTTCAGCTGGCCTCCTTGATCTGGCCATAGATGACTGAAGGGGCCCAGGCTCCTTTGGGCTGACCACTGCTGTCTCACACTGGGAACCTGAGGTAGAAATCACAGTATCAGGGTGATCTGTCTCTCTCCTGGACACTGGGGCCACCTATTTAGTCCTGATAGAGTTTTAAGGACTCACATCTTCTTGTTCCCTATTGTCAGGGTAGGGTGACAGCTTTACCAGCCTCATCGAACCCCACCTAGGTTTAATGCCTACTCTCTCTCCACAGCCTCAGGATCAGGAGACTTAAATCTCTCATCTATGACCTTTTAAGAAAGAATCTTTACGTCCTTTGGGCTGCCCAGCATGTGACAACCCCTTTCCGGGCCCCACCACATGTGCAGTTCTCCTTACTAAGACACCTGCACTTCTCCAGCTGTTTCTCCTTCCACCTGCTCTAACCACTCTCTCCCCTTCTCCTGGGTAGCTGTCTCTCCACACCTCCCTACTTTGTTTACTTTTGCTAGGAAAGCCACACAGGTGTGCCAGGATACCCTTCCTCTCCAGAGATGAAACACAAGGAAGAGCTTGGACATCAGAGGGTCCTCTGTGGTAGCGAGCATAAGAATGCTGTGGACTTACTGTGATCTGTGGATGGGGCGGAGTACAGAACGTGTTTCCCTTAAGATGGCCTTCTAGAAAGAATTACATAAACTATGAGAAGTGGATGCTTTTGAAAGCAAGGGAGTGCCTTGTTGTGTCCGCATCGCCTTGGTGGGAAAGGCAAAGGCCTGGGAGGAATATTCTCGGCTCTTTTACACTATATTTGTGTTTGCTTAAGTTAACTGTAAACATCACCTCATGTTTTGCTTGCTTTAATAATAAAAAAGAGAAGTATTTTGTTTTTGTCAGAATGGAGTTTTGTACAGAGAATTTTGTGTGCTTGTGAGGAAAAAAAAAAAGACAAGAGTCTTGTGATCTTCAAACACATGGAATTGTTCTTGGAATGTCCTTTTGTGCTCCTCCCAGGTGTAGCAGAGAGGAGAGAATTTTTTACATCTGTGGGTATTTGCTTATATACATGCCTGTATGGAAAAACATGTTTTTGCCATGTGCAGCTTGTCCTTGTGATTGTATGCAGCTTGAACTCATGAGAACTTTACTTAGATGAGTTTTCGTGACTTTTATAAATGTGGCCATTGCATGAGACTTTAGTCTGCCTTGTTTTTAGGCTCTATTTTCCTGGTTTCCACCACTGCTAGATGGTACACTGTCTTCACTGCTCTTGAGCTTAAAGCTTATAGTCCTCAGGTACTCCACACAGGGCTTTGAGATAGCCTTCAATCCCCAGAGATTCAGCCTGTTGGCCAAGGAGCTGGTCAACAGTCCTCATTGATGGGACTCTAGGAAAGGATGTCATCATTCTAGACATGAAACCACTAAATGCTACACCAGACAGGAGGTTTTGCCTAGTACCAGGATTAGTGCAAAAGTAGCAGAGCTGCTTTCACCATGAGTTGCCTGGCAACCATGGTGTTAGAAAGTCAATCAAATTTAAGCAAGAGCCTGATGTAGATTTAGTACATCTTAGAGGGCTGAGGATATAGTGCCAGGGTTGTCTGGCCCTTTAACAATGCTGTTTGTATGTCAATGGCCATCTGGTTTTGTATGATGGCTTCATCATTTTAACTTTCGAGTTTAAGAATGAGATCCTAAAGACTGTAAGAAGAATAGACTGATAATTATATACTAAGATCATTGCAAAATATAAAGGAACAATTTTAAGAAAGTGAACAAATTAAAAGGGAAATAGTATGAGATTATAGTCACTAAACATATATTATACTAATAGTGCCTTTAAAAACAAAAAAGCAAGCTAAAGGTACAACCACTAATAGGCTTTTAATGGCACTTACCTTTGCATTTAAGAAGGTGTCTTCAGGGCTGGAGAGATGGCTCAGCAATTAAGAACACTGGCTGCTCTTCTAGAGGTCCTGAGTATGATTTCCAGCAACCACATGATGGCTCACAACCATCTATAGTAGGATCTGATGCCCTCTTCTGACCTAAAGACGATAGAGCACTCATACATAAAATAATTTTTTTTTTAAAAAAAAGAAGGTGTCTTCTTTGTTGTTTGTCTGAAGTGAACATTTAAATTATTTAATGGTTCACAAGTATAAATAGCCTTGTCTGTGAGGGGCTCCCGAGGCAACAATGCTCCCGAAGGATCCGGGATGAACATGAAAGAAATGTCAGCTGTGGAAACAGAGACAGCAGCATAGCTCCATGTAGTTGGGTTACAGCCTGGGTGTGTTCATCTCCCTCATACGGGCCTCAGTGCAGGAAAATCCTCGGCTTTGATGCAGACAAGAATTTCAGAACTAGTCAGAATGAGGCCGAGTTGAGTTTCTGTTGTTGTTTCTTTGCCTTTTGTTTTTTAAAATCCAATATATACTGAGCTCCCACTGTGTAGTCCTCGTTGTCCTAGAACTCACTATATTGACCAGGCTCAAATTTAGCTCATGGGGATCCACCTGCTTCTGCCTCTCAAGAGTGCACAACCGCACCCCACTTATTAAAAATTATAAACTTTAATCATAAGGGTTAAGAGAAAAAGAGGAACTCAGAAAATAAGATGTACCCTAAATCATGACTGTAGTCTTCTGAAAGAAGAGTCACCCAGGAATAAAATCTTAAAACAGAATTTTGCTCATTTAAAACAATCATTCAGGTACAACATTAGCAGCAATGACCTCCCCCACATGTCTTGTTCTAAAGAGCAATCCATCCTGGCTGAAGTTTGTCCATTCAGGGGACAGGTGCAGTAGTGGACAGACCTGTCAGACAAGGTCACATAAGTGCTCGCCTTCAGCTCTCGCCTTTGGAGCCAAAGACGTTCCCTTTCAGGTGGAGAGTGTTTCCTTGGACTTGGCTTGAGTCCCAGTGTTCAGGTTCTACCTACAAAGTTAACATGTTTTTGTACTTGTGATAATAACTTTGGTCCATGTGAGAGCTGTGACTGTAGTGTCCCTGTAAGTGTAACTTAAACACAGAACTGCGCTCATCCCGTGTCTGTGTATAACTGAGCACACATACACTTCTGTCCTGATAGCTTTGGACATTTGCCTTATAAGCAGTGTTTATCACAGTATTTTCCCATTTGTTCTGTAAGGAATGAGATAGAGGATGGGCTGTGAACCAACCTGAATTAACTTTGGAAATTCATTCTGAGCAGTAAGTATTCCATGTTAAGTGTGAGGGAAGTAGCTGAGGAGATGGTGAATCACAGTAGACGTGCAAAGTGCCCTAATGCCTAGGTAGGCTACCAGTTAGGTAGGAAAGGGATGGAGGTGGCTTGTTTGTGTTGTGACAGTGAGCTGAGGTGAAATAGGCTGTGACAGGGCATGGTGTCACATGTCTGCCTGTAACCTCAGCAGTTCAGAGGTAACGCCAAACACACTGGGAGTTCTGGTACACAATGAGTTTGAGACTAGCTTGGACTACATGAGTCCCTGCCCCCCCCCCAAAAAAAAATAGAGTGAGTTTTCTGGGTTAAATATGGATGTATTACTGTACTAATAGTTTACCCACTCTTATTCAGACTCTAGGCTTGGGTCTAAGAATTTAGAATTTTTAAATTTTTAAAATTTGTTGGTGGTTTGTTTGATAATTAATTTTGAGAAAGTCCTTTTTTTGTTTTTTTGTTGTTGTTGTTGTTGTTGTTTTTCAAGACAGGGTTTCTCTGTAGCTTTGGTGCCTGTTCTGGAACTAGCTCTTGTAGACCAAGCTGGCCTTGAACTTCCCAAGTGCTGGGATTAAGGCGTGCACCCAGCTGCTCAGTCTAGTCTTAAACTTGCTATGTTGCCAAGGATTGCTTTAAACTTCTGATCCTCCCGTCTCCACCTCACTAGTATTATAGTGTGCACCACCACACCTGGTTTAAGTGATACTGGTGACTGAACCCAGGTCCTCATCCACCCTGGGAAAATCCCCTACCAGCTGAGGTCTATCTCCAGCCCTCTAATATTTACTATTAGAAAACTCTATGGTCTTTTTTAAGATTCTAACATTAAGGTAGAGACTGAGTTTCTAGAACCAAGAGAGCATTAACAGGCAGGAGCTATGCTTCCTGAAAAGCACCCAGAGGAGTGCAGTGCACTGTAGATAGCAGTTAATTATATGATTTCCAACTTACAGTTTTTAAGATAGAAAAGTGGGGCACAAGGTGGCTCATGTCTGCCATCCCAGCACTGCAAAGACCAGACTAGGATTGTTGCATGTTCAGGGAACTCTGGTCTACCAGTGCAGCCAGATCTACAGCAAGACTTGTGATCTGCCCTCCTGAGACAGTCTCACTATGTAGCCCAGGCTGACCTCAAATTCACAATTCTTGTGCCTCTGCTTCCCAAGCACTAGGGTTATGGGCAGGCACCACAGCACCCAGGTAGGAATTTAGTCTGCTTTTTACCTTGAACATCCACATTTGATATTTCTATGTGTTTTGGTGATTAAAAACTCCAAAATGCTCATGAGTGGCATCATCAGTTGTGTGATTTAACCAATTTCCTCCCGTGTCTAGTAACTTACTGTGCTAGCTGATGCAGTGGATAACACGAGACATTTATTTATTTGATTTTTTAAGGCAGGGTTTCTCTGTGTAGCTTTGGAGCCTGTCCTAGAACTCGCTCTGTAGATCAGGCTGGCCCCTTTGGGCCCCACCAGGGGCTAGATACTGTTAATGGGTGGAGGACAGATAAGAAAAAAGAGTGCTTACTTCTCTTTCAGAAGAGTGGAGTTCACAGCCCAGCCTCTTAGTGGCTCACAACTGACTGTAATTCCATCTCCGGGGGTCTAACGCCCTCTTTTGGCCTCCAAGGGCATCCATACATACTCAGATATAGACACGTAGACACCCAAATAAAATAAACATTAAATTCCCAAAACAAAGAGTGATTCTCCAATAATGCAGACCTGCCCCCCCCCCCCAGAAGCTGGAGTTAAGGATACATGGACCCTGAAGCCCACCAGGGAAATGCAGTTCTGATCACCCTAGTGGAATGCCAAACTTTCAGGAGACTGGACTTCCAACATGTATGACTGAAATCTGCTGTTTATATTGTTTTAAGTCACTTAAATTTGAGGTAGTTCAGAAACCTACACAGGCAATCCAAAACGCATGTCCACTTCATTTTATTCTTCTTACTGGACCGATGTTGGCTGTGGCAATCCTAACAACTCTTGTTACTGTAAGGTAGGTAGTGATGTCTTTGCAGTCCAACTGCTGAGCATCTCTTCTATGCTGCTCCCCCTTCTCCTCTTTCCTTCCTCCTCCTTCTCCTCCCTACTTTCTGGCCTATAACTTGTTACATGGTGCAAACTAGCCTCACCCTTGTAGCAATCTTCCTGCCTTCCAAATATTGGGATCACAAGTATAACTACCATAGCTGGAATAGGATGGGCCCATCTGGACCCATCAGCTTTATTGACTTAGCCAATTTTTGGGTTAATTTTTCTACTCACTTCCTATTTTCTGTTTCATGATTCCCATTTTGATTTCGGTTTCCTTGGTTTCTCCTTGTTAAATCTATAAATTAGTTCTAAAGCAATGAGTTAACTATAGCATGCGATTTTTGATATGACTCTTTTTTAAAGATTTACTGTATATAGTGCTCTGCCTGCTTCTATGTCTGCACGCCAGAAGAAGGGACCAGAGCTCATAGATTGTTGTGAGCCACCATGTGGTTGCTTGGAATTGAACTCAGGATCTCTGAAGAGTAGCCAGTGCTCCTCACCTCTGAAGCATCTATCCCTCCAGTCCCAATATGTTGAAGTTTTACTATCATATAGATAAAAATTTCAATTTATTTGTTCCTTTGCTTTTAAATTTTAAAAGGTTCCATTTATTTTAAAATTATGTGTATATGTGCATCTACTCACCATGGCCAGAGGTTTCCCTGGAGCTGGAGTTACAGGTGGTTGAGAGCTTGGATACTCTGAGAGCATTCTTAATTACTAACATTCATTTCTTCAGTGTGTGTGGGGGGGGGAGGGAGGAGAGAACAGGGAGGGAGGAAGAGAGGGAGATAAAAGAGAGGGAAGAGAGGGGATGGAGAGTGAGATGTAGGGGAAGGGAGAAAAGGGAGAGAAAAGCAAGGTCACAAATGATGGAGTACAGATTGGTCTCAAACTATCAGATACCTCATATGGGTGAAACAGAAAGTATTTCTCATTTTCAGGCTTACTGGTTTTAAATTAACTCAGTTCATGTATAATGCCCAAGGCTCACAGGTCTAAGTGGGAAAGAGGCCAGAGATGCACGCCTGTCTGTCAAAAATACTTTTTGAATCAGGGTTTCACTATGTAGTCCAGGCTGGCCTGGAATTCTTTTTATTGTGTATGAATGTTTTGCCTGGCATCTGCAAAGACTAGAAGGTGGTACCAGACACTTTGGAATAGGATTACAAGATGGTTGTGAGCTGCCATGTGGGTGCTGGAAACTGAACCCAGGTCCTCTGAAAGAATAGCAAGAGACTCTAGCTGCTAAGTCCTGCCTTTAGGCTCTGGCCTCAAATTCTTTAGCAGTGCTGAGACAACAGGTGTGCATCATCATGTTTGACTATATACCTGCATTTCTGATTAGCATTCTAGAATAAAATAGGGTAAGACTTCTGGCTCAAAGAAGTCTTTGAACATATTTGATATTGTTATGAGTCACATTTTATACATATATGTTTTTTAAAAATATTATTTATTTATTTATTATGTATACAATATTCTGTCTGTGTGTATATATGCAGGCCAGAAGAGGGCACCAGACCTCATTACAGATGGTTGTGAGCCACCATGTGGTTGCCGGGAATTGAACTCAGAACCTTTGGAAGAGCAGGCAATGCTCTTAACCACTGAGCCATCTCTCCAGCCCTATGTTTTTAAATAAAACCTCATATAGCTTAGCTATTAAACTCTTGATCCTGTGGGGTGGTGGTGGGGCATATCCTTAATCCTAGCACTCAAGAGGCAGAGGCAGGCAGATCCTTGTGAGCTCAAGGCCAGCCTGGTCTACAGTATGAGTCCTAGGACAGCCAAGACTACACAGAGAACCCTATCTTGAATACTCCCCCACCCAAATTCTTGATCTTTCTGTTTCAGCCCCTCAGTGCTTTTTTTAGTATGTTTTTTTTTTCTTTTCTACAGTGTTTTTTTGAAGCAGTATCACTATGTAGCTCACGCTGGTCTTTAACTCACGGCCCTGTATCTTCTAACTGCTGGCCTTACAGGGGTGTGTAATCACGTCTGGCTTTGACAGCTTTAATATTCTTCACTAGTGGAATGGTTAACACTTTCATTGCCTTCATGGTTTTATTGCTTTTAGTGTTAAAAAGTACAAGTTCAGCCTGGTGATGGTGGTGCACACCTTTAATCCCAGCACTAAGGAGGCAGAGACAGGCGGATCTGGTCTACAGAGCTAGTGCCAGGACAGCTGGACAGGCTCCAAAGCTACACAGAAACCCTGTCTCAAAGAAAAAAAAAGGTGCCAATTTGTACAATCAACCTATAGAAATTTAAAGTCAGACTCCAAAATACCATTTATAGTGCTAAATATAAAGGATTTGTAAGGATTTAGTCATAAATACAAAGAAATATAATACATGACATGAAAAAATTTACATCATTATTGGGGACTGTGGATCACCAGACCCTGAATTTCTTGTAAACAACTTGTTTTCCTCTGCTCTGAGTATGAGACCCTGATACGGCAGGGGAGTGGGTTCCGATGAGTCTGCAGCTGAAAGATCCTGAGAGCTGGGGCGTGGCCAGAGCCCTATATAAACTGCCCCTGAACACAATAAAGTGGGCATTCTTGTATCAAGGATGACCTGTGTCCACGTCTTTCTCTCTGTGTGTGTCAGGCCCAGTTCCCGGCTCGCATATAAACCTGTAGTGGCACGGGTGCTACAGGAATAGCACCAGACAGCAGGTGCTGTGCTTTACACATCATAACCCTTCTGCTTCAAATTCAACAAATGTTTAACAGAAATCTAGTAAAAATAATGTGGAGATGGCTGGCTGGGAGAAAGACAGAAAAAACCAAAACACCCTCCCTGTCCTTTTACAGATGGGCAAAGACATACCCATGAGAAGAGATGGGTAATGAGTGCTGACTTCTAGGGAGCAGATATCAGACCATAGTCAAGTCTGTTAAAGCAAATTTACTATCTCATTTTGTTATATCAAGAGAGGGACTCATATATTGTTCGTGAAATAGTTTCACATTCCTACACGAATCATGTTGGTGCTCAAAGTTTAGAACACTTTAGACAGTGGATTTTCAGATTTAACATTTGTACTGTGCTAAGGCAAGCTAGAAACATGGTATTTCAAGATTATTTTAAAATTTCTTTTGAAGTACATTATATAAATGACTATTTGTATTTAAGTGTTCTTATGTACTCAAATAATAAAAGCAATCTCTAGACCACAACAGCATTTTGTACAGTAAGATTTTATTTGAATATTTACAAAAAAACCCCACAATTTTAATCACTAAGTTCTTCTTCATCACTGAAATATGCGCTTTTCTTTATCCTTGGTCGTCTGGAATCATCGGAGGCTGAGGGACCCCCAGGACTGGCTCTCCATCTGTTTTGCTCCTCTTCAATCTTGGCTTGCTGTAATATGATTCAGAAGCAGACAAAACCAGTTATGTATGGCACATCATGCTAATTCAAAGGAATTACCATAAGACCAGAACACAAACAATTTCCACCCTCCTAGGTCACACCGACAAATCCCAATCATGGTCCTACTCAAAAATGATCCTAGGGAAATCCCCTAGTCCCATCCCGCCCCCACCTCCCCGCTACCCACAAGATGTGTTGAACTCCTTATGATGGAAGGATGACTTTGAACTTCTGAGCCTTCTGCCTCTACTTCCATAATGTTGGGGCTGCAACCCCAGCCCAGGATTATGCTGTGCTCAGATAAAACCCAGATCATTGTGCATGTTAGCAACCAACGCCCATTTTTGTTTTTCAGTTTGTTTTGACACACTGTTTCACTATGTAGCTTATTATAGCTTGGAACTTGTTAGGTAGTTCAGGCTACTGTGAACTCATGATCTTCTACCTTAGCTTTCTCAGGTGAGAATACAAGTATGAAATATGATGATTAGCTCGATCCTAGGCAATTTCTAATGATTCTTTCTAGATGAGCTAAAGACAGTTTTAATCAAATTGTTGTTTTAATTTAAGCAATAATTTTACCCAGACTGGTCTTGAACTCCTGATCTTATCTCTACTTCATATGTGTTGGGATTACAGATGTGCTAACACACCCAGCTAATCCACTGGTTCTCAACCTGTGGATTGTGACCCCTTCGGAGGTCATATATCAGATATTTACATTATAATTCCTAACTGTAGTAAAATTATAGCTATGGAGTAGTGATGAAATAATTTTATGATAGGGGTAACCACATGAGGACCTGTATTAAAGGGTTGCACCATTAGGAAGGTTGAGAACCACTGAGCTGATCCAATACTTCCACCACCCAATTTTGCAATTAAGACAGATTAATAATATATTAAAAATATAGACTAAAATAATATACTAAAAGTATATTATTATATTATGGGATCTTACAGCCTAGAAAGAATGAAAGAGAACTTTACATTCAGATAAAAACCTAAGAATAATGTGTTATCTCAAATTTACACAGTGAAAGGAAAACATGATGATCAATACAGTGATAAAAGAATATAAACTTTAACATGAAGTATACCATAGTGCCTTGTATTGTTTTTACTTTTTAAATTGTATTTATTCAGTTTGAGACAGGGTTTCACTCTGTAGTCCAGGCTAGGTTTAAGCCCATCTTCCTGTTCTACTACACTGCCCCCTTTCTCTGAGACAAAGTTTCTTCAGGCGGGTCTTGAATTCCTAGGCTCACATGGTTCTTGACCTCAGCCCCAACGCAGGTAGGATTAAAAGCTGTAGCTTCACTCAGTTAAAACAAATCAACCAGGGACACAACACACTATCACACCATTTCCTTCCTCTGCCCTGCCCAGCAAGTGGTCCATCACTGAGCTAGGTCCCCAGGCACCACCGATCCCTTGAGAACATCAGTACCTGAAATGCTATGGCCTGACTGAGACTGTCCAGAGCCGGATCTTCCCCTTCTTCTTCACTCACTTCGACTTCCTCACTAGGTCAACAAAGGAAAAAATTCAGCTGCAGTCAGCTAACAGTAAAAAGGCAAAACCACATCATGTCAGTGAGCTACAATACATACACCTCTTCTTCTGGTTCAGGAACTTTCTTCTTCTTCTTCTTCTCTTTCTTCTTGGGAGGCTCACGTTCTCCAAGCATGTTTTTAGGACAGGCATAACTTAAGTGTCCACTTTCCTTTTGTTTCATGTTAAAAAAAAAAAAAAGAATAAAGACGATAGCTGCTGTTATTGATAGAAACCTGCCCTGGCCCTGTGAATGAAAGGCTAGAATCTAGGAAACAATATTCTCATTGTGGGAACATAGGACCAGATGTGGTCCTTCCCAATAAAAGAGACAGAGTGTGGGCTACTCTAAGGACTAGCATCTGCAGTGATAAACTAGGGAGCAAAGAAGTATTCTTACCTCAAAATTTTAAATCTCAACTTTCACCACACAAAAGAATACTAAATTCAAATGGATCATCAACTCTAGCTTGATAAATGGGGATAAAATTATTTCTATTAACTTGTAAGATGTTGAAAATTCAGCTTTAAGAACTGAACAGCAGAGGCTGGGGATACAGGTCAGGGGCAGAGCTCCTGCAAGGCGGACACAGAGCTGGACTTGAGTCCCAGTACCACGCTCGTTTCTTTTTCTTACATATGTGGCTTGTATTACAATCCTATTTTGCTCAGATTATAAGGAGGTAGAATATTGCATTGTAGCCGGGCGGTGGTGGCGCACCCCTTTAATCCCAGCACTCGGGAGGCAGAGGCAGGCAGATCTCTGTGAGTTCGAGACCAGCCTGGTCTACAAGAGCTAGTTCCAGGACAGGCTCCAAAGCTACAGAGAAACCCTGTCTCAAAAAACAAACAAACAAAAAACCCCAAAAAACAAAAAAAGAATATTGCATTGTAAAACATAGGAGCTCTGAGCTACATAAAATAGTATTGTTAGCTTGTGGAGGAGAGACTGAGTCAATATTACAACAGAAGAAAATAATTTTTATTTTTTTGGGGGGGATATTTGAGTTTTCTCCGTATAATAGTCCTAGCTGTCCTAGAAATCACTTTGTAGACCAGGCTGTCCTCAAACTCACTGAGATACATCTGCCTCTGCTTCCTGAGTGCTGGGATTAAGGGTACTACCACTGCCCGGTGGAAAAAAATTATTTGACAACGCCTTAAATAATCTGTACTCTGTATTTGGCATATGGCTGAATCCAAGAAGTACTATTTACTGTTAATTTACTATGGAGAGAATTCTATTGTGTTCTGGAATAACAGTACCAAAAGGTGTTAACTCATATCATTAAAGAAAAAGATTCTTACTTAAAAAATAGCTCTGGGATAATCAGGATATATAAATATAAACAGATTTTTTTTTTTTTTTTTGTTTTTTTTTTTTTTTTTTTTTTTTCCCGAGACAGGGTTTCTCTGCGGCTTTGGAGCCTGTCCTGGAACTAGCTCTTGTAGACCAGGTTGGTCTCAAACTCACAAAGATCTGCCTGTCTCTGCCTCCCGAATACTGGGATTAAAGGCGTGCGCCACCACCGCCCGGCCAGATTTTTTTTAAGGGGAAAAATTAAATAACTATAAAATGTACAGAGTAGGTGTGTGATGTTAGCATATACAAAGCACTGGGGTGATTCCCCTGCCACATATAAAGCCCCTGTCTGTAGTCACCACATGCTGGAAGTGGAGGAGGATAAGAGCTTTAAAGCCATCTTGTGCTACATAACAAGTTTAAGGCTAGCCTGTGTTAGAGGCACTGTCTTTAAATTAATAACAAATACTAACCCTGGTTTGGTGGCACACAACTCTGACTCCAGCATCTGGGAGACACAGGCAGGCACATCATCTGAGTTTGAGGCCAGCCTCCCAGTGAGTTCCAGATCAGCTGAGTTTATATAATATGACAAGGCAAATAAACAAAAAGCTCACAATAATAATGAGAATATACAAAGATGACAATAACAAATCTGTTTAAATCAATAAAATCAAAGGGAATATTTGACTCTCAAATTATTTAGCATTTCTCAGATGATCTGTATTAGCTATAAATATGGAGAGTAAGGATATTCTTACACAAACAAACAGACCGAATGAAGAGAGAGTCTCTTTATGGCCTATGCTAGTCAAGAATTCAGCATGTAGCTCAAGATAACCCTGAGCTCGAGGTCCGTCTATGAGCCTCCTGACTGCTGGGACTACAGGTTTGTGCTGCTATGCTCAGCCAGCACTGTTCTTTTTTACAAACATAACTTAGGACTTTAGAATACTTTCAAAATAATCTTTTAACAGGATTTAAATAACTAAATTAGTATGTACTCATGCCACATTTACTTCCTTTCTAGTTATCTACCCACCTTTATGTGGGTTCCTAGGATTAAACTCAGGTCATTAGGCATGCATGGCGAACACCTTTACCTACGGAGTCATTTCAGTGATGTTTACGCAGATTAATTTATGTTGGTATTCAGGCATCTGTACTGGCCTGCCCTGGACATGGCCTCAGCTGCAGCCCTGGACATGGCCTCAGCTGCAGCCCTGGACATGGCCTCAGCTGCAGCCAATTAATAGCACCTCCTGTGCACATTCACTACGTTCCCTTTTCTTCCTGCTTCTCTGTCTGCTTGTCTCTTCTCTTCTACTGTTCCTGTCTCCAGAGGCTGGTCTCCCCCTCCCCCTGCCTTTTTCCATTCACTTTCTCCCAATAAAAAAATCCCCCCACCTGAGCTCTGTCACATGGTATCTTTCTTTCACATACTGCTTTTTAAAAAATTACAACAATTTACATTCTCCAAGTCAAGTCGCTTTCATAATCTGGGTTTAGCCAGGTAGAAATTTTGGTGAGGAGTTTGGGGTTCAGCTCAGACCGTAGAGTGCTTATGTGGCATGCAGAACGCCTTGGTAACTCATAAACTAGAAATGGTGGGACATG
Source organism: Dicrostonyx torquatus (assembly GCA_028555095.1). Classification (NCBI taxonomy): domain Eukaryota; kingdom Metazoa; phylum Chordata; class Mammalia; order Rodentia; family Cricetidae; genus Dicrostonyx; species Dicrostonyx torquatus. The sequence goes on along the minus strand of JAQHUG010000053.1, from coordinate 5,393,396 downwards.
CTTGTAATGCCAGCATCTTAAATTCATGGTCACCATGTGCTGCATGGGGAGTGTGAGTCAGTCTGTGCTATACTAGACCTATCTCAAACAAACTGAAAACAATCTCAACAAAAATGAAATTGTGGTGAGGCTGGAAAGATAACACGACAGGTAAGAGGGCTTCCGCTGCAAGTTACTAGCTGAGCACCAAGTTCAGAGACTCTTGTTAAAAGGGAGTAAGTGATACATCAGTCAGGATGTTTGGAGTCCTGTGTCCTCCACCCACCCCAGAGTCTCCCTTTCCGTGAACACCCCCCTCCCCTGCAGGTACCACTAAAAGACTAATATGAAGATCACTTTATACTACAGAAGAGTTACCGAATTTTAGGTTTACTTACCCCACACTCATAACACTTAGATTTATCAAAGTAGTTTCGCCGTCGGATGAACTCAGCTGCTCTTCCATTATCAATAGCAATGCTTGCCTTTATCACTCTACCAAATAACTAAATCAGAAAAATGTAAATACAGAGGATGTAGTTCACCAAGACTTAGTTATCAGATACTGTCTCCTCAATTCTTGTTGTAATAAATGTGATACATTCTTTGCCATAATTTTCCCTTAAGAGTCTTCCAATATTTTGATAACCCAGTACAGTGCTGACATTGTTTTCCAAAAGGTAGCCACTCCTGAATTACAGATATTAATCAGACTTGATGATCTCCTGCAGCCCTACTGCTCTTGGTTTAGAGGAACACAGATATTTTTGGGTTACAACCTTGATGAAAAGAATGGCTTACCTGTTTGTTATTTATTGCTCTGGTGCAGTTTAAGGCAGAGTCTTTATCCAAAAACAAAATAAATGCAACACCTTTACTCTTCCTCGTGTCCTTGTCTTTCATTATAGTAACCCTTAAAGCACAAAAAACCAGTTAAAAATAAGACAAAAACTTGTAACTACTCAGGAAACTCAAGATGTTTTTTTTTTTAATCAGGTTAAATAATAAAACATTTGAAAAGAAATAAAAAAAAAATCATGATTAGTGGTAGAGGCTTGTGATCCCAACACTTGTCTGAGGGAAGTGGAAGGAACAGGAGTTCAGGGTCATTCTTGGCTAGAGAGCTTTAGGCTAGCCTATGCTAGGAGATCCTATCTAAAGAAAAATGATTTAAACCATCCAGCTCCTCAAAGTCATGAGGGATCAAGGAGAAAGGAAATGAGAAAATGACACTGACAATACAAAAGAGCACAGCTAGAATTGGGAGCTATCAGAGCTTGAAAGGGTCTAGTTGAGAGACAGGCTGATGCAATTGTTACATCATTTATCAATTATATATCAAAATGCCTATCCCTTGCAAAACCAAAAATACAAGCTGAGGCATTCTCTTGTATACAGGGAGCAAAGTGATTTACTATTTTTCTTAAGTTTTAGATTCAAGTGTCTTCATGTCAAAGAATTTCCAGCTTAGTGGTCCTTAGTTCTTCCTCAGTGTCCCAGGGGTTGCTAACCACATGTAATTTAGTGTAACTGAGTAGAACAATGCTTGAATCTGCCATGGTGGCACATGCTTAGAGTGCCAACACTCAGAATGCTAGGGCAGGAAAACTTTACCAAGCTGAAGGCTTGTATGTAGTGAGACCCTGTCCTTTTGTTTATTCATTTGAGATTTTTTATTGTATGTACATGGGTATTTTGCCTTCATGTATGTAGTCTGTGTTCTATGTATGTGTATTGCCTGAGTGTCAGGTGCCCTGGGAACTGGAATTACAGCCAATTGTTAGTTGCCAAGTAGGTGCTGGGAATCAAACCTGGGTACTCTGGAAGCGCATCCAGTGTTCCTAATGGCTGAGCCTTTTCTCCAGCCTGAGACTGTAGCAAACTTTTTTGTTGGCCACCAGCTCACAAATAACAACAAGGAAACTTACTTTTAATTCTGAAAGCTTGGCCTTTAGCTTAGGCTTATCTCAACTAGCTCTTATAACTTAAATTAACCCATTTATATTAATCTACATTCTGCCACATGGCATTACCTCTCTTCCATCTTGTACCTCCTTTTTCTTCTCCATGTCTGGCTGGCAACCCCGCCTTTCTTCCCAGAGTTCTCTCTCTGCCTGTAAGTCCCACCTATACCTCTTTTGTAGATATTAGCCGTTTAGCTTTTTATTGCACCAACTACAGCAACACATCTTCACACAGTGTACAAATATTCTGCAACAACTTATAAAAATAGTGTATATATACATGTATATATTCACAGTCAAGGGAGGGCACGCTACAGAGCAAGTGGAAACACTAAAGACAGGTACATGTGGATAAAGGAATCTTTTTTTAAAAGGTAACAGTGCTTTGTTGTACAAACATGAGTGAATGCCCAGCACTCACATAAAAGCTGGGCATGGCAGTCTTGGCGAGCAGAAACTGGTATATCCTAGGAGCTTACTGGCAAGCCTAGCAAAAGCAGTTAACCTCAGGTTTAGTGAGAGGCCCTGAGCTGAGGGGGGGGAAGTGAACACCTGAGGTCCTCCTGTCTTCTCTATGTGCATATGTCAGGGTGTGCACACAAGAACAAAAGGGAGGGCATGCTAGCTTTACTAGATACTTTATTCTTATTTGCTTCCACCTCTCAATCCTTGCTTATTAAAATCTGCCTTATTTACAGGGTTTAAGATTCTGTATCTGGGGCTGGAGAGATGGCTCAATAGTTAAGAGCACTGGTTGTTCTTCCAGAGGTCCTGAGTTCAATTCCCAGCAACCACATGGTGGCTCACAACCATCTCTAACAGGATCTGATGCCCTCCTCTGATGTGTAGGCACACATGCAAATGGAGCACTCATCCACATAAATAAATCTTTTTTTTTAAGATTTATTTATTTATTATACAACATTCTGTCCCCATGATGGATGATGGCACGCTAGAAGAGGGTGCCATATCTCACCACAGATGGTTGTGTGGTTGCTGGGAATTGAACTCAGGACCTCTGGAAGAGCAACCAGTGCTCCTAACCACAGAGCCATCTCTCCAGCCACCACATAAATAAATCTTTAAAACAAAAAAAAAAAAAAAAGATTCTGTATCTGTCCTAATGTGTACTATGGGAATTCCTTCTCCTTTCTACCAATTAGGTTTTCCTTTATTTATCTAATTAATATAGATAATGCCTCGACTCATCTACTTTAATGTAAAGTCTTTTAATGCTACCATTGTAACCTGTTTATTTTGCTCGTTATATTGGAACAAAAACACATGCATGTTTCCTAAAAGGGTACACCTACATGGTTGTTCATTTGGATACTCAGCCACTGTTATATTCAGGCTTGGGCAATAAACACTATAGAAAAAAAAAGTAATGCACCCCCACGGAAAGGAAAGTTTAGTAATGGAGACACTGTAAACCAGTTACAATAGGGGGCACACTTACAGATCTCTTCTCTGGTAACAGGAAAAAAATATCACAGCAAGGACTTCAAAACAAAACAAGCAAATCTGTAATGACCTCTGAGTTCCCAGCATGCAGAACGAGGTAGAGTACTACTGCTTTCAGATGTAGGACAGGTGTGAGGGGCTCATTCTAGTGTACACTGTGAAACAGACACATTCCTGAAACATGGAGGCCATCCCATCACATTCTTCTTCCACATCCAGTCCTTACATACACCAAACATAACCAATTTAACTCCAAAATGCTCTCGCAAGGATGAACAGACAGTCTTCCTTGTGGCCATTTTGTTCCAGGTTTCTTCCGTAGTGTAGTTACAGATTTAAGTCTAACTATCTCAATTTGCTCTCATTCCTCTATTGGCTGAGAATAATATCAAACTGGTCTACAGAGGGAATTATATTTACTTGGAGCTAATGAGGATTGGTAGTCCAGTAAAACAGATTCAAGTAGTCTTGAAGATGTGCTCCAAGGATTTATAAAATAGTGCTGTAGTTGCGGCTTTAAAAACTACAAATGGGCTTGAAATCACAGCACTGCTTAGGAGTTATAACTGTGCTCAGTACTGGTCTCTAGGTAGTTTGGGGGCCAGCCCAACATACAAAGGTCAACAGAGGTTAAGAGTGTTTCAAGATTAACTCATGGGGTGGGAGGCAAATCTACAGCCAGTTCAAATGTTTGGCTGTAGAGATGGCTTGACACTACCATGAGTACTGAGTCACTGTTATTCCAGTGTGATTTCCCCACCTTGACATTTCCAACTAATCAAGAACAAGCTCTGAAACCTTCACGGAGCTCAGAGTTTAGGAGTGCTCTTAGGAAGTCTGAGGCCCTGAGATGAGTTCTCAGCAATATTAAGACAATGCTACTAAACTATTACATATTTATAATATATAAAGTCATTTATGATATAAAAACTGTCAGGTGTTTATGTACATGGAAAAATAACTGAACTTTACATAAAAATGTTAACAGCAGTATTTTTATTTAACCAAGTATCTTGTAACATAACTACTTACTTCACAACTTTGCCATACTTGGAAAATATCTGAAACAAAAGATCACAGAATAATTTATAATTTAAAATATTACCAAAATTAAGTATTCTGATTGTACACCCTGACCAGATTCTTCATTATATTTTATGAAAAATTTCAGCCTTCAGTTTATATAACAGGTAGATTATGACTTAGGGGCTACCTTGGGCGACAGAGCAAAACCCTGAATCAACAAATCAAAGAAACATTTTCTAAGTTACTAGAATAATATACTAGAATAATAACTGGAGTTAAAGGTAATCTTCTTCAAGTTCCTAAACTCCCCCTAGGGAGTGGACGGAGAGAAAAAAACATCAACAAGTCTAGATCTATGGCATCTACACTAGGTAGCAGCTGAATTCCTGATCTATGGGACTATCAACCCAGCAGAGCTCCAGCTACACCTGTACTGCGGAACATCACAGCACCAATGACTTAAACAATCAATGTGTAAAGACAGACAGAGCTCTGATTAAATACATAACCAAAAACTTCCCATAATAAAAACAAGCATCTCCAGCCAGGAGTGTTGTACATGTCTATAATCCTAGTATTCAGAAGATCGAAGCAAGACACCATGAGTTTGAGGCAAGCCCAGGCCACAGAGCAAGACCTTGTTGGCAAAGATAACAAACACAAAACAAGAATCTTTTTATTTCTACAGGTGCAGTCTTTGTCCCATCATTAGTATAACAGTGGGACTTTCTTCCCTTGTACTTCTCCATACATCCTAACGAACTTTCCCATTTCTATAGTTTCAGCATCATTAATAGCTCTGACATTATTTAATGCTTAGAAATAATATTCCTAAGACAAGGCCTCTAGATTTTATTGTGGAGCCAGCCATGATAAGCTAAATAGAAACAGACTACCCAGCCGGGCAGTGGTGGCGCACACCTTTAATCCCAGTACTCGGGAGGCAGAGGCAGGCGAACTCTCGAGACCAACCTGGTCTACAAGAGCTAGTTCCAGGACAGGCTCCAAAGCCACAGAGAAACCCTGTCTCAACCCCCCCCCAAAAAAAGAAACAGACTACCCAAAGGAAGTTCTTTACTTCCAACCATTATCCCCTGCCAGAGTAGGACTCAGCCATCGCTAATCTTAATGGAGGCCTGAGTCTCAGTAGTTTACCCTGAAGCAATACCTGGTTGCAGGAAGGATCACAAACTGAGATTACTGAGCACCACCCAAGAACAGACCATCCAAAGGAAATGCCTAAAGTTCCAACCCTTCTAGATAGGATCACCTACCAGCACACTCACCAGGACACCCCTAGACAAATATCAGCTAATCAGGGGTCCTGAACCTCAGAAATCTCTCACCTCCACCTTTACTACTATAAAAACCTAACTCTAACTGAGCTCCGGGCTCTCCAGTTATTGCAATATGTTGAACACGCGGAGAGACTGAGTCTGCAAACCTGTATAAAATAAAGGTTTTCTGCTTTTACCCACAGGACTCGGTCTCCTTGTTGGCTTTTGGGGTAATTTGCAGATCTGGGCATAACACTTATCACATGCAGTTTAGTAACAAAATGCTAAGTTCTGGGTCTTAGCAACAGCAGCTTCTGCATAATTGTAACTTTCTAATGGATTCTCATTTCAGAGTGAAGCTAGAGAGATTGCCTTAATCAGACATGTACAGCAAGGGGAGAGTAAGTTTACTTATACTACCCTTCCTTGTGGAAATGACTGTGCTCTAGACACCTGGACAACTACTTCCTACTGCTTCAGAGTTCTATTCAAAAGTAACCTTTTGTTTGTTTCTGACGGGGTCTTGTGCATCCCAAGCTTGCCTCAAAGTCCCCATGTAGCTGAGGATGACATGTACTTTCCAATATTCACCTGTCACCTTCCAAATACTGGAATCATAGGTATCCACCATGAATCAATGCTCAGTTTATGTGGTGCTAGGAATCCCACACAGGGCTTTGTGCATTCAGGGCAAGCATTCTTCCAAATACTTTACACTCCCAGCCACCAGTTATTTCTTAGTACCCAGTCTAAGATTTCACCTCCAAGCTGAATTTAGTATCCCTTTTTACTGTTCTCATTTGTGAGATGGGGTCTAAATTGCCCAGTTTGGTCTCTTGCCTCAGCTTCCCATGTGCTGGGATTACAGGAATGTGTAACTATGCTAGGGAAGTGGTCCAGCTTGGTTTTTGTTTGAGACAGCATACTACTACAGTTTCAGCTAGCCTTGAACTCATGATCTCTTGCCTCAGCTTTCAGACTGTCAGGATCAGAGGCACATATCATCATCTAGCTGTTTATAAAGCACGTATTATTTTCTTTATATGAAATCAGTAGTGGTACACGCCTTTAATCCAAGCACTTTGGAGACAGAAGCAGGTTGATCTCTGAGTTCAAAGCCATTCTGATCTACAAATCGAGTTCCAGGACAGCCAGGGCAATACAGAGAAGCCCATCTTGAAAAACAAAAAAAGAAAAAAAAAAAAAAAAAGAAAGCAGGGTAAATTCTCTACGGAAGTTAAAATTTCAAATTTTTTTTTACGAAAATTTACAGGAGATATCTACCAAAAAATTTCCAGGGAGCAGTAATTTGCTTAAGCTACAGTTTTTCTCTTAAAGAGAAAATTCATTAGTTAGATACTGATAGTAAAACTTACCCTGTATAAATCATTATTCGTCAGGGAGAAGGGCAAGTTGGATACATAAACCGTGCTCTTACTTGGAGCCAAGCCACCACTCATTTCTAAAATGGAAAACAAACCATCAGGAGTCTCATTCCAAATAAAACCAAACGCTGGCAATCACTGATTTCATTAAGGCAGCACTCCACAGCCTCCATTCAAGTAAAGAGATTAGAGTAGGTTCTGTAGGGTGGGGTGTGAATTACCATAATCCTTTTCAAGCAGCGGATGTTTGCTGCGCTGCAGTTGGAGGGGTTTAAAGAGCTGGAGAAGCCACAACGCTATTTTTTGTCTTTTTAGGGTAAAAGCAAAAAGATGCTTTCCAAGTACACGCTATCTATAGCTTTCCCGCCCACCTCCGAAAAAGATACCTGCCAATCCCGCCTTTTTGTTCTTGGTTTAGTCCCCCCACCCTCTGACAGGGTTTCTCTGTAGCTTTGGAGCCTGTCCTGGAACTAACTCTTGTAGATGGAACTGGCCTCGAACTCACAGAGATCCACCTGCCTCTGCCTCCCGAGTGCTGGGATTAAAGGCCTGCGCCACCACCACCCGATTTGTTCTTATGTTTTAAACTCCTCAACCTCCTGCATCTGTAAAATACATGGATTACAGGTATAGGCCACCACGCCAGTCTCATTTTTGTTAACTTTGGATACTTGTTTTCTTTTCTTTTTTCTTTTTGGTTTTTCGAGACAGGGTTTCTCTGTGGCTTTGGAGCCTGCCCTGGAACTAGCTCTTATAGACCAGGCTGGTCTCGAACCCACAGAGATCCGCCTGCCTCCCGAGTGCTGGGATTAAAGGCGTGCGCCACCACCGCCCGGCTTATTTTATTATTTTTCTCCCGAGTAATTTTCTGCAGGAAATTTGGCTTCATATTTTGATAAAGTTCTTTGGCTTTTTAAATTTTGTGCCTAAGCAATTTATGAAGCGACATTATTTTATTAAATGAATTACGTGTTTTGAATGGACATTAACCTGTATATTTATAAGAATGCTCAGTAATCAATTCACCGGTTTACAACTCTGCAAATTACCAAGGAAAATTACTTTCAACCCAAATGAATTTAACATTTTGATTTAAAAAGCGCAGGTGTCGGCAGATTCCCGAGTACCTGGAATAACAATGTAACTCCCCTAAGAATGATAATGGTCCCATTAACCGGAAGAGAGCTTCTGGCCCGGCACGGGGGTGGGTGGGGTATTTAAAGAGCCTCAGATAACCAACAACAGCAAGTCACTTCTCAAGTTTCTCAGGTAGGAGAAAGGCGATGTGGGTTGGACATCCCCGGGTCTGGGTCCGCGGAGGCCGCGGGGGCTTTAGGGGCAACCGGGGTCGAGGGGGCCGCGGGGGTCACAGGGCCGCGGCATCACTGCTTACCTTCAGTGCAGCGGCCCAGAGTAGAGGCTGCGAGCCCGCGGCGGTCTCACCCCCAGCTCCTCTCTTCGGGGCGAGCATCCACGGCCAGAGCGCGGAGCAGCGCCCCTCCGGTCCCACCGAGAGCGCGGAGCAGAGCCCCTCC